>SNQJ01S0127871.1:9686-33078 GCA_010110895.2 Picea sitchensis
TGGAATGGTGACGGCTTATCTCTAAGAAGAGATGTGACGGTTGCACTCATTCGCAAGAAGATGATTACAATGAGGATCTGAAGGCCTTTTACAATAAACAGGAATGTCGAAAACCCTAGAAATCCAAAAACCTAACACTAGGAGATGAAGCGCCAAAAGTCATGTGGGCCACGTTTGGGTAAATTAGTACATTAACTTTCTGGGGTCGTAACTTTTGCATACGATCTTCGTTTTAGGCGTATGATAGCCCGTTGGAAAGGTATTGTCGAGGAGATTCATTTTGGGGCCTCAACAGTGCCATATATTATCATTGAGAAGCTCGATCCCAAAAAACTTTCATTTAGGCCCTCAAAATGGCCCTAGAAGTGAAAACTGCTAAAAATAGTAAATTGCAAAAATTGCCGCCAGAAAACTGTTTTGAGCCAGTTGGAAAAGGTGGGTGGCCACCGATATCCATCTGGATCACAAGGAGTGAATGCGCTCAGTGGGTGTCACAAAAGGCCTTACATCCTCCCCCGCTAAACTTGTTGTTGTCCCGACAACTTCTGTACCACTTGCGATCCATAGCGACCTCTGTCAAACTCCCAAATCATGTCCTCATATTTCCATAAGGACTTATATCTCTCCCAACTGTCCTTCCAATGGACAAAGTAATCATGCACTTGACCTCTGCCCCATCCTAAGATATGATGCACCGAAATATTCTCTACCTCTAACTCTGGCTTATCTGCAACCATGGTCGATGCTCTAAATTGCTCAACTCAACTTGGGTCATCTTGGTCTCTCTAGCATGACTTCAATTGGATAATGTGGAAGATAGGATGAATGTGTCACATGTGGAATGACAACTCCAATATGTAGGTGATGTTTCCAATCTTCTCAAGAACTTTGAATGGTCCCCCATACCTCTGCACAAGAGATGGAGACATCCCTTTAGTTGGTGCGAACTAATATTTACTCAACTTGAGTGAGACCAACTCTCCTACTTGGAATTCTGCATAGCGCCTGATGTGGTATTCCCACTGCTTCATTTTTTTGTTGCCTTAGTCAAGTGTGTGCGAGATATCTCCAACCGATCTTGCCAACTCTTCACGAAACCCACGACTGATGGATTCATCCCATAATAGCCATGTGTCACAAAATGAGGAGTTGTGGGTTGTTGTTTGTTTGTCAACTCGAATGGACTGTAGCCTGTTGTTGAACTCTTTTGCAAGTTGTAGCTAAACTGGGAGACATCCAACAAGTCTGACCAATTCATTTGATTCGCATGTACATAGTGTCGCAAGTAGTCCTCCAGAAGTGTATTGATTCGCTCAGTCTGCCCATATGTCTGTGGATGGTAGGTTGAAATATTCAACAACTTTGTCCCCAAAAGCTTGAACAATGTTGTCCAAAACTTCCTCATGAACCTTGCATCCCTATTTGATACAATGTTTAGAGGAAGACCCCAATACTTCACTATGTTCTTGAAAAACAACTTCACAACTTCTTCTGCGTGCAAGGCATATTCATTGCAACGAAAACGACATACTTCGAGAATCGATCCACCGTGACCAAAATCTTGTTGTATCTCAGTGCCATAAGAAGTTCTGTGATGAATTCCATCGAGACACTCATCCATGATCTCTCCGGAATTGGTAAAGGTTGCAACAACCTTGCTCTCATTTTGGTGTTTGTCTTATCCTATTGACATATAAGGCAAGTGTGAACGTACTCCTCCACATCTTGCTTCATCCGCTCCCAAAAATATCCTCACTCGAACAACACCATCCTTCTCCACTATCTTAGGTGGCCAACCTAGGGCGAGTTGTGACATTCTTTCATGAGTTTCCACTTGAGGTTTGACGACTTAGGGACATAGATTCGCTCCCTAAAGTACAACAATTCATCGTGTAGCCAAAAATTCCATGTTTTTCCATCCTTGACATGCTTCATGATGTTCTTTGTCATGTGATCATGCTCTAACCCTTCCTTGATCCTTTCGTGCAACTCTTCCAGGGCATGAATTTGACTATCCCCCAATGTAGGCAACTTGTCCTCCTCCTCTAGGACAACGAGTTGTGCCTTTCTGCTAAAGGCATATGTGACAACGTTTATCCTGCCTGACCTATACTAAATGGTAATGCCAAATTCTATGACGAAGTCTTTCCACCTTGCCTGCTTGGGTGACAACTTTGGTTGCATCATGAAGTAACTTGTCGAATGTTGTATGTCTTCACGATGAATGACTTGCCCAACAAGTACTGTCTTCAAATCTGCAAACAATGTACCACTACAATTGTCTCCTTCTCATGAATGGGGTATCTTTGTTCGCAATCTTGGAGCTTTCCACTCTTAAAGGCAACGAAATGTTCCTCCTGCGTTAAAACCCCTCCATTGGAAAAGTTTGATGCATCCATCTGCACTTCAAACAATTGCTCAAAGTCTGGAAGCTTAAACATAGGAGCGGTGACAATTATGCATTTTATCTCTTCAAATGCAGACTTTCTCCTCTCTGTCCAGTTCCATGCTTTCTCTTTTTTCAACAAGTTAGTCAACGATGCAACAATCTTGCAGTAGCCCTCTATGAACTTGCGATAGAAGTTGGCTAGTCCAAGGAAGACTCTCATGTCATGAACTGTCTACGACTCTTCCCAATCTTCAATCATGTGAATGCATCCTTGGCCAATCCAATGCCCCAAGAACGATATCTCAATCTACCCAAAAACACACTTGGACTTCTTCAAGAATAGTTGGTTATGTTGCAGTGCCTTAAAGACTCGTGTCAAGTGTTTCTTGTGCTCCTCCATGCTTTCGTTGTACACTATGATGTCATCCAAATACACCATAACGAACTTGTCCAAAAACGGTCGCAACACGTCATTCATCAATGTGAAAAAGGTTGCAGGGGTGTTTCACAACCCAAAATGCATCACTAAGAACTCATAGCTCCCATAACTTGTCACCATGGTTGTCTTTGCCTCCTCTCCATCTGCAATCCATAGATGATAATACCCATGATGCAAGTCAAGCTTTGAAAAGACCCCGGCCTTGGCCAACTTGTCAAAGCAATCAACAACTAAAGGCAACAAGTATCGATTCTTCACAGTTTGTTTCTTTAATGCTTGGTAGTCCAAACACATCCTTAGCTTTGAAGTGTCCTTCTTTTTCTGAAAGAGAACCGAGACATCATATGAGGACTTGGATGGACGAATGAAGCCAACATCAATCAATTCTTTCAATTGTCTCTTCAACTTTTCCAACTCAGGTCTAGATAATCAGTAGGGAGCTTGTGTCGGTGGCTGCAACCCAGGCTCTAGATCTATACGGTGGTCAACAGTGCGTCGCAGTGAGAGCACTTCCGACAACTCACATTTTGTCCACAAAATCACCCAATAGGTCAATAAGCTCAGGTGGAACATGCATCCCCACTCCATCGTCTTGAACTTCTCCAACAATTGTTTCATAAATCTGTGATCCATTCCTCCTTACTACTCTCTTCATACTTGGTGCAGACACAAGTTGCACCTTACCACCAGAATTCCTTGTGGTTGTCCACACAACCCAAGTCTTTTGTCCACCAAGTATAACCATATTGTCCATCCATGTCATGAGGACCAAATGCATCCTCCTTAGGAACCCCTGCCCAAGAATCACCTCAAACTCATCCATAGACATCAGCGTGAAGTTAGCCCGACCTTCCCACTTATCAAGTCGAATGTGAAATGAGGAGGCAACACCAACTGTTGCCTTTGCCTTAGAGTTTACTTGATCCGGATTTATGAGCAGAACAAAATGAATAGCATATTGAATACCATAACACAGAGATACAAAGAACAACAATATATATCTAATGAACAATAACTTCTATTGAATAAATAAAATAGGTCGAAACTGTAAAACTGCAGAATTGAAACAACTTGCTCAAATGGTGGTAGTTATCTCTGAGAAGAGATGTGGTTGCTACACACATTCGTCTGAGCAGAGTGATTACAATGAGGCTCTAGAGGCCTTTTTAGCATCACTCATGAATTCCAAAACCCCAGACATCTAAAAACCTAACCCTAGAAGATGAAACAACAAAATTTATGTGGGCCTCAATGGGTAAGTTGGTACCTCAACTTCCCAAGGTCGTAATTTTTGCATACAACCTTTGTTGTAGGCACGTGATAGACCGTTGGAAAGGTCTTTTCGAGAACTACACATTATGTCGTCAAACTCTGACTCTATTTATTATTTGATTGTGTCAAGCCAAAAAAAACATTGTTTAGGGCCCCAAAACGACCCTGGAAGTACAGAAAGATGCACTGACATGAAAAATTCCAAAATAACCCAGTTGGATTAGGTGGGCGGCCACCAATCTCCACCTGGAAGATGTGTAGGGATTCAGACAACCCTGTAAGTGTAGAACCCACAATTACAAAGAAGTACAAAAGAACGTGTTGAACTAAAAACAATCAAGAAGATCCAGTTGGAATAGGTGGGTGGCCACCAATATCCACCTGGATCATTCCTCCCCCATTAGGAAGCAATGGTCTCCATTGTGTTGAGTGCCCCCATCAAGTGAGGAAACTTCTGTTGAATTTGGCCTCAGGTGAGCCACTTGCCTTGGTGTAGGAGTCGCCCTGCCTTGATAACATGATAAAGTTGAATCCTCTACTGGTGAGTGCCCTTGACCTGTGTGTCCACTATCTAATCAATGAATGCATGTTCCATGGAGTCAGAGTTGAAACTTGAGCTCTGTTGATGTCAATTGTTCTGCGATCTTTGAGGTGTCCAATAATGGTGGAAAATATGGTTGAAGGAGGTCCACATTGAACATTGGGTGCAAGCCAAGGAAGGGTGGAGTGTTGTGCTCAAACACTTTGCTACCCACAACCTTGGTGATAGTATAAGGCCCATAACGAAGTGGATGGAGCTTCTAATGGGTCCCTGTAAGTCGCTCTTTCTGCAAATGTAACCAGACCTTGTCTCCCACCTGAAACTGGTGCGGTACCCGACGTTGATCATGGCACTGCTTGTACTTAGCATTGGCTTTCTGCAAAATATCATGGACTTATTGGCAGATGTGCTAAATTTGCTCAATGAATCTGGTGGCTTTGTCAGCCTCAGACTGAACATGGGAAGATTATGCCTGTGTGGTTGCAAGAGGTAGTGCAACATCAATGGGACCCAAGGGTTGGAATCCCAGCCCCACTTGAAATGGGTTATGGCTGGTGGAGCTATGGAGAGCCCTGGTGTAGTTGTGTTGAACTTAGGGAAGACTCTCATCCCATGTGCGTGGATGCTTAGAGTTGTACATGTGCAGGATGTGCACAATCATTCGATTGATGACCTATGTCTGGCCATCGGTTTGGGGGTGGAAAGCAGTGGATTTAGTGAGCTTAGTGTCCAACAATGACCAGAGACTCAACCAAAATGTGTTGAGGAACCTACCATCTCGATCTGAGGTGATGGTATCTGGTATCCCAAAATGGATCCACACTCGTTCGAAGAAGAGCTTGGCAGTATCTGTTGCTGTGATGCTCTTCTTGCAGGTTGTGATAATGGCCATCTTCAAAAACCAATCAACCACCACAAATACAAAATCATTGTCATGCTTGGTGGATGGAAGGCCAAACACGTAATCCATCGAGATGGATTCCCAAGGCCTCTTGAGNGAACCTACCATCTCGATCTGAGGTGATGGTATCTGGTATCCCAAAATGGATCCACACTCGTTCGAAGAAGAGCTTGGCAGTATCTGTTGCTGTGATGCTCTTCTTGCAGGCTGTGATAATGGCCATCTTCAAAAACCAATCAACCACCACAAATACAAAATCATTGTCATGCTTGGTGGATGGAAGGCCAAACACGTAATCCATCGAGATGGATTCCCAAGGCCTCTTGAGAGTAGGAAGAGGTTTGTATAAGCCTTGCTTCTTGATGGTTGGCTTGGAAATGGCACAACCAGTGCAAGATCTGATATACTTGTTGACATCTTGTCCAAGTTTGGGCCAATAAAAATGTTTATGTAGAACAACCACAGTTTTCTCCATGCCAAAATGTCCCGCCATCCGACTATAGTGAGCCTCCCAAATCAGCTTTTCACATTCACTTGTCAGAACACAGAGGTGGCCCAGATGGCATAACAATCCATCCTGGATGTGAAAATCAGTGACATTCACTCAAGTACCCAAGAGATGATAGGTGGTGGCGAAGTCAGGGTCACGCTGATAAAGTTGGGGCCACTCAGATGCCTCATGCCCAAAGGAATGGATCATCGTGGTGACTACAACAACGAGAGGGTGACTAAGGCAGTCAACGACACAATTTGTGCTCCTTGTTTTATACTTGATGTTGAGAGGGAAATATTGTAGGTATGTGGACCACTTTTGATGGCGATCGTTCTGAAACTTCCCCTGTGTTTGTATGAACTGCAAAGGCTTGTGATCAGTGTGGATGATTGTCTCCTTTCCCAGAATGTAATGTTTTCGTTGATGACAGGCTTGCACAATGGAATACATTTCTTTGTCATAGGTGGGGTATTTCCGAACAGTATCTGAGAGTGTCTCACTATGGTATGCTACTCGATGACCATGCTCAGTGAGAACTGTGCCTACAACATAGTCAGAGGCATCAGTCTCAATCTCGAACGGTTGTTGCATATCGGGTAAGGAGAGTTTTGGAGCTGAGCACAAGCGATACTTCAGATCATTGAATGCTTGTTGTTGTGCCTGCCCCCATGCAAACTTTTCCTTGCCACCGCCCTTGGTTACTTGGCTGAGGGCCCATGTAATATGGGAGAATCCCAATACGAACCTTCGGTAAAAGTTGGCAAGTCCCAAGAAGCTCCGAAGCTCAGTTAATGTGGTCAGTGCTGGCTAGTCACAAATGACTTGGATCTTAGCTGGATCCACATGTACCCCATGCTCATCAACAATGTAGCCCAAGTATTGGACCTTGTTCATGCCAAAGGAGCATTTTTCCAAGTTGGCATATAGCTTGTGCTGCCGCAGAGTGCCCAAAATCTGTTGAATATGCTGCATGTGCTCCTCCCAAGTTGTGTTGAAGATGAGGATGTCATCCAGATATACCACCACAAAAGTGTTGGTGAAGGGTCTCAATACATCATCCATCAATATCATGAAAGTTGTTGGTGCATTTGTTAAGCCAAAGGGCATGACCAACCATTCGAAGAGACCTTCTTTAGATTTGAAAGTTGTCTTCCATACATCAGTTGGTTCGATGGGAACTTGGTGGTAGCCAGACTTTAGGTCAATCTTGCTGAAGAAATTTCCCCCCTTGAGTTGGTCAAGAAGGTCATTAATTCAGAAAATTGGGTACCAGTTCCTAACTGTGATTTAGTTTAATTCTTTGTAATCAATGCAGATCCACCATGTTTCGTCTTTCTTTTGCATCAGCACAATCGAGCTTCCACAAGGGGAGGAGTTGGGTCGGATGTGCCCCTTCTGAAGCAACTCTTGGATATGGCACTTGATTTCATCATTTTCCATCAACGAGCGGTGATACACTGGTCCATTAGGAAGCGGTGCATCGGGGGTTAGATCAATTAGATGCTTGACTTGGCAGTGCGTCGGTACCCTGGTGGGTGAGGAGAAGATGTCTCTATACTCTTCCATGATCTCGTCCACTTGCTTATGTTGCAAAGAGAGGCTCTGTGTAGAGGTCATAGATGTGGTGGCGACCTTCTGCTTACTGCAGGCACAAATCACAAAGAAGACGAACTTCCCGGTTTGTGAAATGACCTTACCGCATTTCTTAACAAAGATTAAAGAAATAGTGGTAGGCAACACTACCTCTGGTATCCTGTACAACTGTCTACCCAAAGTAATAATAACACTGCAGGGTCTAGACTCATACACAACATGTCGTTTCCACAAATATGGCTAGCCTAAAAGAACATCACAAACTTCAAGGGGAGCAATATCACACAATACCTCGTCTTTGAAGGGCTTGATGTTGTAGGACAGACAACACTRTTGGTTGACRCGGAGATCTCGTCCTTGGCGAAGCCAATCGATGGTGTAGGGTTGTGGGTGCGATGTTATCGACAAGTCCAACCGCTTGACGACCTCTACTAAAATCGGGTTCTTTTGACTATTGCTATCGACAATGAAATGCAACAGAGTCYCGTTTACCCACATATGTGAGTGAAAGAGGTGTTCCCCTTCCTCTGATTCTTTTGGTTATCTAGGAAGTGAATCATCGATGCTTCAACTATGAGGGATTTRCAGATCCAAACTCTCGCCTCTTCTGCTTAAATTTATGCTCGATCTTGACAACATATCTATAAGTCGCACCTAATGATGCGATGTCCAAAAAATCCATTTCTGTTTGGATGTATCTGTGCAGAAAACCGCGATATTTGAGCACCATATGTCGTTTAGAGTCTTTGATACCCAATTTGGTGCGTAGAGTATGGAAAATATTGGTGAAATCTGGTATTGTCTGGTCCCTTTCTTGACACAGTGTGGTCCATCTTGTGTACTGGTCCTCGTAGCTTCCAACATGGTAGTATTGTTCTTTAATAACATCCCTGAAGGAATCCCAGGTGAGGGCGACCACAAATGTTGCAGATTCCTCTGTGGCCCTTTGCTCAGAGTACATATCCCACCAGTCCTTAACATGGGGGACGACCTTGAGGAGTGCAAAAGTAATGTTTTCCCTATCGAAAAAATTATGGAGCGGAAAATACCCTTCAAGCAGATTCAACCATTTATCTACAACATCTGCATCTATCAGTCCTTCAAATAATGGAATATAAAAATTTACTTGTAGCTTGAAGGGGGTTGTGTGGCTGCTTGATGAAGATGTGTCTCTTATGGGCAGTCGTCGAAGGATCTATGAAAAGTTTCCCATCATCTCGTTCCTTTGTTGCACAAGGGCTTCCTCGAGCAACATTTTAAAATGATCTCCTACTCCATCATCTTTCTTCCCATCTCCCATGAGTTGTGGTCGGGTTAGGTGCAACCAATCTTGCAAAGGCTCGACTGGTTTGAGTCCTAGCTTCTTGTACCCAGATCTTGTCAAGGACATGCACAAAGAAAAACAAATGAAGAGAAAACCACTCTGATACCACTGATCTAGATTTATGAGGGGAACAAAATGAATAACAGATTGAATACCATAACACAGAGATACGAACAACAACAACAGATATCCAGTGAACAATAACTTCTATTGAATAAATAAAATAGGTTGAAACTGTAAAACTACATACCTGAAACAACTTGTTCGAATGGTGGTAGCTATCTCTGAGAAGAGATGTGGCTGGTACATGCATCTGTATGAGCAGAATGATTACAATGAGGCTCCAGAGGTCTTTTTCACATTACTCATGAATTCCAAAGCCCTAGACATCCAAAAACCTAACCCTAGGAAATGAAACGCCAAAATTTATCTCGGCCCCAATGGGTAAGTTGGTACCTCAACTTCCTGGGGTCGTAACTTTTGCATACGACCTTCGTTTTAGGCGCGTGGTAGCCCATTGGAAAGGTCTTTTCGAGAACTACACATTATGTCGTCAAGCTCTGACTTTGTCTATAGTGTGACTGTGGCAAGCCTTAAAAACACTGTTTAGGGCCCCAAAATGGCCCTGGAAGTACAGAAAGATGCATTGACATGAAAAATTCCAAAATAAGCCAGTTGGATTACGTGGGTGGCCACCAATCTCCATCTGGAAGATGTGTAGGGCTTCATAAAGCCCCAGAAGTGTAGAACCCACAATTACAAAGAAGTACGGAAGAACGAGCTGAACTAAAAACTGTCAAGAGGAGCCAGTTGGAATAGGTGGGTGGCCACCAATATCCACCTGGATCATTACTGCCTTCACCGCAGCTCCACACGGGGAGACTTTAAGTGCCATCTCCTTCTCTACCTCAGTCTTCAAAAAGTTGTGTGAGGCACTTGAGTCAACCAGAGCTTGCTTTGTTCTTCTGTTGATAACCAGATCCACAAAACATAACTTATGGTCTTGTCTGCCAAACTTTCCACCCAAAGCACTTAACACACCAACCCTTCGCAGCTTGTTGCAAACCGAGCCTTGCCACTCTTTCCGTGTTAAGTGAAAAAGAAAAAGAAAATCACAATACAACATACCTGTGTTATGCTCATATTTCATAGACTGTGTGGCAATGCCCCTTGGTCCACCACTTGATTCTAAGGTGCTTCATTGTAGGTCTCTGTAGATCCTGGTTTGTTGCCCAAGCCAAGACTCTTTTTCCTCAAGTCATGGCGAGACACTTGACTCAACTTGTGTTGAGTCATCTACGACCTACTTCTGTCATACGATTCCATCCACCTCTGTCCAAGGAGTCATACCACCCTAGGTCGCCCCACTTCCGGAGTGTGTGAATCCTATCATATTGTGTGTTGCGTATCTGCAAAACTCTTCGTTATGAAACTGCTCTGATACCATCTGTCACACCCCTAAGAGTCATGCTCAAGTCCAACCTTGGCATCTCATGGATGTGCGACACCACTACGGTTCTCATTTGACAACTTGGCTCAACCAAGGATACTTCTCCTGGACTACGCCTCTTCACTTAGAGCATACCCATACTCTGTTCTAGGCTACAAACAAGTCACATCCTTACTCTATGCAACTCAACTGTATACTTAGACATTTGTTAACATTCTTTAACACTTAGTCAATTTGGCATACAACAAAAAATATGCAAAACACAAGAGACATARATATAGTGTGGGCGGCACGAACGATGCCTAATACCTGACTTTGTTTATTATATTGTGAAATAGAAACAAAGCTTTACAAAGAGGGCATTACTCTCCCAGTTACATAGATGGGTAGAGTCTCATGACTTTGCCTTATACATCAGAATTGTCTAGACCTGCGGTTCTGTCACACCAAGACTTCCCTTGTGTTCCTCCTTTCCTCAGCTTGAGGTGTGCCCTACTTGTGCGGCCAACCTTAGAGCTCCATGTCTCTTGCTTTCACTTTCTTCTTGTCTTCCTTTGGTTGTGCACCCTTGCTCTTATATGGACTCCAAGGGTCACTCGTGTGAAACGTCATGTCTTTTTGGGTGTGTCRTGCCCCTTTGCAAATTGTCACACTCAATCGAATCATCACACCCCATTGTGGACCCAATGCGCCCAAATGAGCCCGTTTTCCCATCAATAGTTGCATCTCTTGGACCAGAGCGCCCCATCCTTGGGCGTGTGCCCCTTGCCTTGTACTCTTCCTTATGCCAATCAATGTGACTCTTCGTGATTGTGTCGATGGGATCGTCCAACCTCTTTAGTTCACCAATGCTGCCAAGGGTAGACAAGTCCACTACTTGGGCATGCTCCCATGTTGCCCCGCCCTTGCCCAAATGCAACCCAAGTCTCTGCCATCAGTCGCAAGAGAAGAAGGCTGTGTGCCCCCTTGGGCTCGCACATCACCATCGTGCCCCAAGGTGCTCCTATCCATGCCCATAATACAAGTTCTTTCCTAGTCGACCGTTCCCTCCTTGTGCTCTTCATCCATCCTGTCACCAAATATGCCCAAGGAGCGCGTGCACTCGATGGGTGTCATGGAAGGCCTTATAATAGCTCCTTCATGGACTGATTGCAAGTTGTGGAGTATGAGAAGGTAGATCCACACATTGGGGTCTCCTTATTGACCCTACACACAATGACAAACAAGCAAACAACACTATAAATCATTCAAAATGTTAGTAGGCTAGAAATGAAATTCATGAGAAGATATGATAACCATTGAAATGCATATTTTAAATAGGGGAAAGAGAACTTGAAACTTTGAATCAATGAGAAGTGGGGAAGAAATTTACATAAGAACAATAACACCTAGGAGGATCCTGTGAAGATGACCTTTGGGATTTCTCTTAGTGAGGGTCCTATCATCTTTGAGGTTTTCTCTTTCTGAATCGTAGTAGTAACTAGAAGAAGGTCATTCCTTAGTGAAGGAAGAGAAGATAATTGTCAATACCAATGTGATGCAATGAACTTGATGCAACAAGTGAATAAATCTCATAATATATATACTTGTGCAACATAACCTTACATTCATTGGACTCCAAGAACTAATGAGAGATCCATGTATTTATAGTTTTTTTTTAGAATGCCATGCATGGGAAGTGAAGATGTTTCCCAAGTTAAGCCATGCAATTACCTTGTTAACTCTAGTACTTCATCGCAACAAGTGAAAATGCGAGCTTTGAACTTTCCCATCTTCAAGTGTGCATGGAAATAACTAGATCACATTATTTAATGTGCGAATGTTGTACATGAAGCTTGCATGGGTATTGAGGGATTACCCACACACATTGTATCACTAATATGTTGTGTAATGAATAGTTATGTCAATTGCATGATTTGACTTTGCTTCTCCATAGGAAAACAATATACTCCTTATGTTTTAGTGCTTCATTAGCCTCATTGTATTGGTATATGGTCACAAATGATGTTTTCGGTGAAAACCCTTTCATTTACGCAAGCAAACAAAAATGGTGCGATAACAACGTGATTGAAGTTCAACTTTGGCTTTCAATGAGTATCATTGTAATGGAGTGCTAGTGTCTCCTGAAATTGTACAAAGGCTTGCAAAGAAGTATAACACAACACTTGGTCTAGGATTTCTCAATGATCTTTATTTGATAAAAAACCACGAAGAACTACAAGAAGCACTAGATTCATATCTGTGTACATCCATAGTTGTCGGGAGGTGTGAAGGCAAGAGTGTATCAATTCAAGTTGAAGTTATCAGTGTGTCGCTTGTTTTTTTGTCTAATTTTTTTACATGATATGGGAGTTTGAGGCTGAGTTCCTTGATTATGTATTTTGTGAAGCAAATGAATGCCTCTCCCACTCAAAGCCATATGAGTGAGAGGTCACACCACCTTGGATTATGTATTGCAGAAGAAGAGATGAATTTAATTACCTATGAATCATAGTGGCACGCATTATCAGACTAGAAAGGAAAAGCCTTTGATTATAGCTTGTTGCCTCTTGGTTTTATCGCTTAAAGCATGTAAACATGTTTTGCTCTTACTAACAACTATAGAGCAATGCTTTAGGGTAGCAAGGCAATTTCCTATGTACTCTATTAATCTAGGAACACTCATGACCCAACGCTTGCTTATTCTACAAATCCTTAATGGAGTGTGCTCTTTGTTGCACACTACTCCCTTAATAGTGATTTAAAATCCATTGAATTCCACATGGATACTCATTCTTTAGAGGTAGAGGCAACATAAAACTTCCTCATCCAAAGGAAAGTTTATTGATGTGGATGTAGTTTGTTGTCCTTGTATTGCTTACCTCACCAGGCTTCCAGTAGCTTCACCATCCCTTGGTTGTTCATCTTGGTAAATTAGATTTCCTCTTGCTTCAACGACAAAACGAGGGATTCGAGGGCAATTTCCAAGTGAGCCTGAGAGGTTTTGAAAACTTTAGGATTACACAAGGAAGAAGGGAGTGGCTTATGTAGATGCAACATTAAATGCTGCATGGACCAAACATAACCTGCGTCACCTTCAAATTTGAGAGCTCCACATTGCAATAAGATTTTAGCCATGCAAAGGATGGATGGGAGACTCACAATGGACAATAACTGCGGTTTGGGCGACAACATTTGGTTAACAGAGCCCTAGAGCCAAGAGGAAGTAAGGGCTAATTCATTGGCCCATTATCTTAGTGAGTAAGCGGAATGTATAATAAAACAACCTCGTTTTTAGGCATAAATTTTAGTTGGCCAAATTTTTAGACATGGTCAAAGTTCCACTATAATCCAAGTTCCATCTATGGTGGTGCTTTGCCCCTTTTTAATTGACCTATCTAAAAATCAATCAAAGTTCTAATTATAACATTAACTTTTTGGATTGCCAAATTCCAAGATTGCTAGATATTTAGTAAACTCTTTATCCTACTCTTATTTAACACTAAACCTCTAAACCATGTGCATATATATTTTTAAATTTAATGGTCTTGGAGTATGACCTATATGCTTGACTAAGAGATTGTCTTGTAAGGAAAAGGGTTAACAGTCAAAGACCTAGAGGCATATGGTAGGAGTGAAAGCTTGCTCCCTTACGGATCACCAACGGGTTATTCCAGGTGACGTGGTTTTCCTTGAATAATAGTGATGAGTCAGCGCGCATTCGCGAATAACGACCAGTGATGGTTGTCCACATTACTGACTGATGTGAGTTATGATAGGTTCTCCCACTATGAAATATATATACAAGTTCAAATCCATGTGGGCTAGGGTATGTATACCTCGGTAAACTTTATTAGTCGAATCCTTGTGCCAAAAAGATCCCCTTGTGTAAGATGCACCAATTTGTTGTCTAGCTTAGCTGTGACCTTTAAATTATATATATATTGTTTTCTCTTTTAATATTCAAATTCATATATATATATTTTAATTTAAATTATTAATCTGTCCAAAATTCATATATTCTCTTCTTTTGGTTCGTCATCTGCAACTGAAAAATATAGCGGCGCATTACCCATGGAAGGCCAAGGAGCCGAAGGGTGCAGTGACGGTGAATTCCAACTTGCAAATTTATGTTGTCCTCAATTAGACATCACTTCGAACGATGGCAACCGCGAAGAAGCTCCTGCACCTGCAGGTTCCATGGCGGAACTTCGAGCAGAGGACAACAGTGGGTCCCATAACACGCAACGAAAAGAAGGGGAGATTCAGGGTTCCACCATGGGTGCTCGGGGAGGGCCCCTTTTCATGCCCGGATTGATCAGTCCCTATACAAACGTTCGTGAATTTGAGGCATCAGTTACTGCGCAGTTAACTGTAAGTATAACTGCTATTTGTTGGCTCTATACTTATAGGTATTTCCCTTCACTCATAGGGTATTTGGTGTCTCTATACTAATAGGGATTGCCCTGGTAGTATTTGGACTGACATCTTTATTGCCTGCTATTAACTCTATCTGCGACCATCCCATCAAGAATTGCAATCAATACTGGCATCTTCTTCTATATGATCGCACATTTCAGCAAACATTCCTTTCTTGGCGTTTAATGTGTTTATAAGTTTAAACAAGAAATGCTATCTTGATGGAATTGTCATGGTATGTTTAAATCTCCCTTAGAGATGATGGAAATGTCACTAACATATTTTCAAACAGTTAGCATGTTATGCCTTTTGGCTTAAACTTGTCGAGATTGTTATTCTTTTACCCTCTCGATCCCTTCTGTTACTACCTTGAGCTAAAGAGGTAACTCAGATTTATTTTCAACCGGGCTAGTCACATTTTGCCAATCAATTCAATTGTGAGAAAATCAGAAAAGATTACATTTGGATACTCAAGCAGGGCTCGATGGCAATCTTCCAGCTGTGTGCTTTTAACTTACACTGATAAGAATAATAAGCAGGACCATTAAGGGTCGCTTCCACATTATTAGATGTATGCCTTGACCATAATCAACTAAATCCTACATCTTGTCATTGTCAAACAGACATTGTTGCATTCATGGTTTAAACTGAAATACTGTGTTCACTCATTCTGGAAAGTATGGTATCCTTACTGGGATCTTCACCCATAGAGGCATCCCTTTCCTCAGGGTTGCATCAAAGCATATATGAGGCAAGACTGCGAATAAGAACCAATGTGGCAAGTGTGCTTTAGCTGTTCAATTAGATAAGATGGGTTGAGTTCTTCGTCTTTTTGCCTTTGTTGATTAAAAGGATATCTCATGATTGTTTATTCACTCGTGGAGACAACCCCAAGATTCATATTATCATATTTAGTGGAGTGGAACTTGGTATTTCACTATGCTTTACCAAGACAGTCTTTGGAGGTTAGCTGTCACAGGTTATTTTTTTTTTGAATAAAATGCTTCCTTTGACTATTGATATAAACAAGTAATGCACATACAAGGCATTTTATAAAAAAAAGTGACCTGGTTAGCAGCCACCTCAAACTATCTCAAAACTGGGTAGAATCCAGTATCAAAACTGTCCTAGAGCACTATAATAATCAAAACTGCTACTTGGGCATACATAAATGCTAAAAGCAGTCCAACAGGCATAAATCTATAAACAATAATAAAGTCTAGGCTTTTGACACACATATCCATAAGCAGTCATTACAAAGATCATAGCTTTGGCAACTGATGGTATGAGGCCCACATTAGGGTGGGGGTTGCCATTGCCTTTGGGAATGTGATCCCAACCATCATTAACTGGTTCGAAATAGAGGATTGCAGGCCCCCAATCCTCATTATCATGTATAGGCTTCTCATTAGGCTTCTTCATCTCAGAAATGGCAAGTGCGAGTCGCGACCCATGGCAATTTATCATTTTGGTGCTGCAGTGGAGGGGGCCAACTATGGGGGTGTTCCCTTCTCTCACAGACAGCCCAGCCAACTATGTGTTGTAGCCTTTTTTCAAACCTTTGTGATTGCTTGGGTTGAGTAGAATGCGTTGGAGAGTCTATGGGAAGCTCCCTACTCATAATACAGGGAGCACCCCTCTAATATCCCAACAAGCCACATCCAATTCAACTTTTTCCACCTGCAAAGTTATCTACATATATCGATTGAGCAAATTAGCAAGCTATCAATCCAGGAAAAGATTTAATAGGCCATGCCTCATTAAACATAGCATTATTCCGTTTCTTCCAAATGAAGAAAAGCACTTCAATTTTGATTAGTTGCCATGCTGTGCAGATTTCGATGGCCCAAGGAAGCTTATCTCCTAAGTGGGAAACTTCTAAGATATGCAAATAGGGAGGAGTTTGCCACAAAATTTAGTGAACCAATCCTAGCCTGACTTTACATATATGATATGAGCAATACGAGAAAGATGCTTCAGAGTTTCAGATCTACCCCAAAGGGGATACTTAGGCTAAGGGTTTGCATAGGTGAATCAACCTATTGCCAAGAGTCAAGCCCCTAAGAATGAGGGACCTGTTAAAAAAGGCCTTTTTGGGTTTGACCATAGGTTTCCAGATTCTTTGTAGTGGAAAGAACCATTCGTTTGTCTAGATTTGAGGCTTCAAAGTTTATTAAATTAACCATCCATGATAGGCTCATGACAAATACTTTTGTAGCCATCGATTGGTTTGTATTTTTTGAAGGCCTTAACCTTGTTCTATTTCCATTCCTTCCACCAAGCTTCAAGGGATTGCAATCCTAGCCTGATAAGTAGAGAGTCTGAGATTAATCTTTAATTCAATAAATAACCAACCTGACTATGTTGGCCTCATGAAATTTGACTTTCTTTTAAAAAATCTCAAGGACAACAATAATGCTGTTTTGACCAATTTTTTTCTTCCATTCAGCAGAATAGGAGACTACCACAAGGAATGGTCATTGAAGGACAATCTAGATCTAAGCGGTTGGCCATTCCTGTTGTGATGGGGCTAAACAACTTACTAGGCTTTCCAGATATTTTGAGCAACAAAAATACCTTTTACCTTTACACAACTTGGAGTAACTATAAGAGTTTACAAATTAAAACTACTTATGATTTCTTGCCTAGAGGTGCTCCTAGATGGATGTATTTCCTTAGGAGTACCTTCCAGGGTTCATTTCCTTCCAATGCCTCAATGAACCATTTGGTGCAAAGCACTTGGGCTTGGTTATGCATCTTAGTGATCTCCATACCTCTCCTCAATCCTTGGGAGTGCAACATAAGTTACAATTAAATTGTGAAAACCTTTACTCCCTTCTAGGTTGGCCCAAAGAAAGTTGTGTCCCGATTTGTCAAGTAGGCACTAGCAGATGGGACCCCAACAAGAAGAAGGGTAGACATGGGCGGGCCACAACTAAGACCTCTGTACATATTTGAAATTCGGTAGTAAGAGCCATGGGCTTTGTCAACCATTTCTCTGTTTTTTTCCACTTGCTATATAAACTTATCCTAAAGGTCTTTGGGAGAGGCTTGAAAAACAAAAGGGATACCAATGAACTTAAAAATTTGGTCAGGTTGAATCTAGGACCAACATTGGTTAGCAAGCCATGCAAGCATGCCCTAAAGCCTTTTTCTGTAACATTGAGTTTTACTCCACTGAATTCTAGATCTTAAAGCGTTGCATAACATTTAAAGGCAATCCATAGTGCTCTTTGTTGCCACCTTTATACACACCTGGGTGACGTGGAAGAAATCTTCAATCCACTTGGTGTGTCCTTGGGGGCAAGTCTCGAGTCAAGGTGCTGTCACATGATCCTCGACTCCTCCATCTAGGCCAACTCCTAGCGAAGCCGAGGGGAGTAGTCCCTAACAAAATATACTAAAGCTTGAACTAATGTAAGTACAAGAAATAAAGTCTAGGGGTTTATTGCAACAAAGACAAATACAATAAAAGTAAATCAATACTAGCAGCATATATCATTCATTCATTCACAAAGTAAAAGATTATGAAGAAGATATTCAATTAAGGAAATACTTGCATAAGATATACTCAAAGGATACAGGTACTTGCAAGTAAAATAACCATAAGCAAATTAGATGCTTCAAGATAAAATGGAAAAAGCTTTGAAACAAATAGCTTTAAGATAGATAATGAGACCAGTGCCAAATATGTGTAACGTGTAATGCTGCTGAAAATGTAGATTACCCTGCGGATATGTCCTTGAAATTTTAGAGTTGATTAATGAGATTGAATTATTGCTTGTGAGAAATGTGTATTGCAAGCTAAACTAAAAATGTGGCCTCTAAAGAGACTATCCCTTTAGAGTGGAAATTTGCGGAGAGTTTGCTGAAACCCAATGGATTCACCAACAAACTCACTAAAGGTGCCGGATGTCCAACACGGAGGGGAACAAGCCCGAGTTATTCTGCATGACTTCACACACTCCCTTTAGGCGGTTTTTGTAGATTTTTGAGGAACTAGAAGGCTGCCCAACAGGTCTGTCTTTGACCTCTTTTTGGGCACTAAGTTTGAGATATCAAAACTGTCCTTGCTGCTGTTTTAGGACAGAAAACAGGTCTGATATATTCTGCCCAAAAATCTGCCTTCAAACTGATGGTTAAATGCTCTTTTAAGGTGCCCTTGCAAGTGTTTTCTTAATTGATGTTAGCACATGTATAAACCTCAAAACATATAACACTCCTCTAGGATCTTTAACAACTAAAACAGGCTGAAAATCATTAAGTATGCATGACAAATGTACACCTCATGTTTTTGGTCAACATGACCTTGGAAAAAACCCTCCCACGGGGAAAACCAGTTAGAGATAGATGTATATATTTGGAGATCTCAAAGCAAAGATTACAACAAGTAAATGCACAAGGAACCTAATACAATTCAAGTTTGTCCTCAAGCTTGTAATGGAGTCCCTCAAAACTTGTGCCTGCTAGCCCTTGAAGAATGTGCTCCTTAGCTCTTTGTGCGCCCTCTTCACTTTGCTATGCCTTTCCTTGTGTTGAGATTATGTACCTTGGGAAGTGTTCCCCATGTGTTTGTGAGCTCTTAAACACATGTGGGAAGTACTATGTACCTTGTGCCTTGTACTTTCTGTCTAATTTCATTTTGACTTGGGAGATTTAAGTCAAAAGTGAAATTTGGTTATTTATGCCTAAAATGACTATTAATTCACTTTGTGGGTGAATTAGAAGACATAAAGTGAACTTAGGGAACTTAACTCAAAGTGGGTTTGAGAGTGAGATTATTATGGGATGATCTCAACCTTTGATTAGACTTGAGATGGGATGATCTCAACCGTCTAGATTTTAGGTTTCCTTATGGAGGTTCAAGAGGGGCGCAAAGGGCAAGGAGGAGCTCATTCACTCATTTGTTCACTTGGAGAGTTTGAGAGAGAGCATGAGGATGAGGTTTGTTGCATGTGTTGAGGCTAGTTTGGGCGCTTCTATCCATGGAGGCAACCAGTAAGCTTAGGGCCTCATTTATTTAGTGGGGAGGTTCTTGCTTGGAGGAGGGCGCACTTGGTGAGGAGGGTGCATCATCAACAGGGAGGACTTTCAAAGCTCAGATTGCAGTGAGGTCTGTTTCAGAGGGAGGCTACTCATCAGTATCAAAGTATTATGGAGGGGTTTCTTCATCAGAGCTTCCAATTGGCATTTAGTTCCAGTTCAGTGGTCTTGTCAGCATTTATGGAGGGGGTGCACCATCCTAGGGTGCTCTTGCTTCAGTTGGACTTGTTGCAACTTGGATCAAGCTGCTATTGTATCAGGTTCTTCTATATATTGTACTTGTTGTATTCCACCTTCCATTCTCCCTATATATACACTTATATTCCAAACTGGTTTTCTCCGGGGGGGTTTTTATCCAGGGTCACGTCGACCAAAAATACCTGTGTTCATTTTCATGTATGTTAGAGTTTAGAACTACAGTATTTTCAGCAGTAAAGATCTCTAGGTGTGTTATATATATTTTGGTATGCATGTGTTAACCCTTGGTGACAAAAACTACATGCTAGAGCACCAAAATTGCTTATGTAACCGTAACAAATCAACAAAGAAGTTCCTGAACTGTTGGCTGTTATAAAACAGCAGCAAAACCTTCATTGACAGTTGAAACTTAGAGCCAACTTGAGGTCAAAGACAGACCTAGTTGGCAGCGTGATAGGACCTGAAAAATCTTCATGGTATCGGAGCTTGGTGGATGATTTCTGAGTAGTTTTGGACAGCATATGAGTGGGCTGTTTTAGACACCTTTTGGGCAGATTTTGTGGACAACCATTGACAGTGTTTAGTGAGAGCTTGTTGGCAGAATTTTGTAGAGGGTTGTAGAGCAGTTTGTGGACATTTTCGTTAGTCTCTTTTCACACCTACGAGGTAGGAGTGAGGCTGATTTTTCACGACCTCTTTTCACACCTATATTGCTAGGAGTGAGGTCGGTGTTCGCTTGCCTCTTTTCACACTTGTGTTGACAGGAGTGAGGCAGCGTTCCTTTGCAGTTGGAGCATCAATTTGTGTACAGTTTGGCAGTGATGTCAACATCTCAGATGCGTGTGGAGGATAGGCTAGCTGGGGCTAGCAACTGGTCGCCTTGAAAGGCCAGGATTGTCTTTGTCTTGGAGGACCTCGAACTATCGGACATAGTTGAGGTAGTTGTTCCTGTTCCTGTTCCCCCTGCTACTGCTCCCATCTTGTTAGTAGAGTTCAGGAAGAGGAACAACAAGGCAAAGAGGACCATATGTGATGCAGTGCGAGATCATATCATTCCCCACTTGATTGGGAAAGCTTATGCATTTGAGATGTGGGCATCTCTATGTAAGCTTTATCAGAGCTCTAATGAGAACTGAAAGATGGTTCTTCATGATCGACTCAGGGGCATTCACATGCTTAAGAGTGAGTCGGTGACTTCTTTCTTTGGTTGATACACCCAGATCAAAGACGAGCTTGGAGCCATTGGAGAGGGGGTGGACCCAGATTCTATGGTGAGGACAACCTTAAACAGCTTTACCAAACCATGGGGTCCATTCGTTCGTGGCATTGTTGCTAGGGAGGTCATGCCCACCCTCGGTTTCCTGCCCGAAACCGGTACGAAACTCGAAAACTGGTACGATACGGCCAGGAAACGCCGTCGATCGTACCATACGACGTTTCCCGATTTGGAAACGCCGTACGGTACGTCCGACGACGTTTCCTGGCTGTACTGGCCCATATGCCTGGCGTTTTGGGCATCTTTGAGGTGAAATAAGAAAAAAAAGGGGGCCATGGGGCCCCCAAACAGTCAAATATATATATTTTTTGCATTTTCTATGTTTTTCTTGCATCATTATTGCAATTTTTAATTGCATTTTTTTTGCATCATTATGTTTTTCTTGCAATATAATGTCTTATTTTTAAAAAATCTATATATACATATATATATATATATATTTTTTTTTAATTTTTTAATTTTTTTATATATGATGTTTCCCCGGACGTTTCCATTTTTTGGGGGCATGTTTTGTACCATCTCGGTTTCGGAAACTTGGAAACGTTTCCCCGTTTCGTGCAACTTAGGTCCCAAGTTTGGGGCCCCACCACAGGGAGGAGAGAGCAGCAATGGTCAGAAGAGAGATATGAGCAAAGTGAAGTGCTTTGTTTGTAAGAAGTTGGGGCACTATGTTGGACAATGTCCCAATAGGAAGAAGAAGAGAGGTGGTACCGCAGCTACAACAGAGGAGGCAGAGTTTCAGATTCAGTTCGAGAGAGAGTGTGCTTTTCTCATATGCTGCACTTCAGTTGAGACGACACCTAGTATCTGGTATATTGACAGTGGGGCTTCGAGCCATATGACTGGAGTCAGAGAGCATTTGACTGATCTTAGAGACACAGAGGTCAGGATGGAGATTGCCCTCGAAGATGACTCCTTGGTTAGAGTTGTTGGGATTGGCATTGTTACCTTTCGGAGAGATGGCATGCCACCTATATCGTTCAGGGACGTTCTCTATGTCCTTGGGCTGAAGAAGAATTTGATTTCAGTTTCTACCCTCCAAGATAGAGGTCTTGAGGTGTCCTTTAGAGGGACCGAGGTATTCATTCACCCTAAGGGGTCCTCGCTTGCCTCGGGACAAGTGATTGGAGTGAGGGATGGTAAACTGTTCAAATTTCTTTTTCAGCCTCTTCATGCATTGACAGTTAGCAACGACAACAACATACAGAAATGTGAGCTATGGCATCGTAGGATGGCCCATCTACATCATGGAGCTCTTGGAGGACTGAGAGAGGTTGTGACCGGAGTGCCACAGATCAGTATAGAGCATCAGGATGTTTGTAGAGGGTGTGCGCTTGGTAAGTTTACCAAGGCCTCGTTCCCCAACAGCAACACCAGGTCAGCTGGGATACTGGGTTTAGTACACACAGATGTGTGTGGGCCCATGTCTCGGAAGTCCTTGAGTGGTTGTGAGTACTGTTATCCCCTAATTTAGGGATAACTAAGGAGATTATGTCTTGAGGCCCACAGGTCCTAGACATGGAGTACTGAGAGCCAGATCAATTTGAGCATGGCCCTAGAGGGCCCATCCTTTCATTCTTCAGCGCCTCCACTTTGTCAACAACAACAACATCCATCACCTCGGCCTGGTCCTATAGCAGAAATGGATCTTTCTCCATGAGGTAATGAGTCCGGGTATCATGGTATGTGTCACTCTGATCCTCAAAACCTTTGAATATGTGCATTCAATTCTTTTTTTGCTTTTAACGGTTGCTTGGATCTTATACTTCTCCACTTGACCATACCTGGGGGAATGACAGGATGCCCTAGGAAGCTGGTACCCATAGGGTTTGAGTTGCCACTGGGGGGATTCATGAAAGGCCATCGTCTGCTTCCACCATACTTACCGCTTTTCATCATTTTCCCGCTCATCCATCCCATTACACTGGTCTGGGCATTGGGTTGGCCAAATATTTAAGGGTTGTACCTTGCCTTGTGGGAAGAAGGGGCTAAAGGCCCAGAGGGTAAAAGTAGCTGGCAAAAGATAAAATCCAAAAGAATGAAACCTTGAGATGCTTCGCCTAGGGATCCCCGAG
>SNQJ01S0127874.1:9818-34132 GCA_010110895.2 Picea sitchensis
GAAAAGCGGTTATCACCAAATCCACATGAGAGAAGGTGATGAATGGAAGACAGCATTCAAAACCAATGAAGGGTTGTATGAATGTCTTGTTATGCCATTTGGCTTAACAAATGCGCCAAGTACCTTCATGAGGTTGATGAACGAAGTCCTGAAAGAATTTATCGGGAAATTTGTTATCGTGTATTTAGATGACATATTGATTTTCAGTAAAACAGTGGCAGAGCATCTGAAGCATTTGGCTACAGTGATGCATAAATTACAGCAAGAGAAGTTGTTGATAAACATGAAGAAATCCTCATTCATGAAGACGAAGCTCATCTACTTGGGATTTGTTGTTTCTACATATGAGTTGAGGATGGATCCAGATAAGGTGGAGGTAATCAAGAATTGGCCATCACCAAAGAATATCTTTGAGGTGAGAAGTTTTCACAGATTGGTTAGTTTCTACCAAAAATTCATTAGGAATTTCAATGGAATTAGTGCAGCGATGATGAACATAGTGAAGAAAAGACACAAGTATTTTCACTGGATAGAAGAAGCTGAAAAGAGTTTTAATTTGTTGAAGAGGAAGATTACGTAACAACCAATTTTGGTGTTGCCAGATTTCCAAAAGACATTTCAAGTGGATTTGCAATAGGGGCAGTCTTGAGCCAGGAAGACAGTCCGATAACATACTTCAGCAAGAAGCTGAATGAAGCGAAAGTGAAGTACTCCACTTATGATAAGGAGTTCTATGTTATTATCCAGGCGTTGAAGAAATGGAGACATTATTTGATCCCGAAGGAGTTTGTCTTATACAGTGACAATCATGCATTGCAGTTTGTGACTCAACAGGAAAAGTTGAATCAGAGACATGCCAAATGGGTGGAATATATGCAAAATTTCACTTTTGTGATTAAACATATTTCTGGTATTGCTAACAAAGTTGTTGATGCTTTGAGCAGGAAGTGTTTGCTATTGCAAGAGTTCATAGTCAAAACATTGGGTTTTGATGATCTCAGGGACATGTATAGAGATGATCCAGATTTTAAGGAGGTGTATAAAGAAGCTGAGAATCCAATTCTTAGGGACAGAATCCAATGGACATAATACATGATCCATGAAGGATTACTATTTAAAGGTAATTAGTTGTGTATTCCGAAATGATCCATGAGGGAGAATTTGCTGAAGGAGAAACACAGTGGAGGATTGGCAGGGCACTTTGGTCATGACAAAACGTTCACAAAGTTGAATGAGTCATATTTTTGGCCGGAAATGCGAGCAGATGTCAAGAGATTCATGGACAGATGTAGAATTTGCCAGCATTCAAATGGAAGAAGACAGAATGCAGGATTTTATCAACCATTGCCCATACCTGAAAGGTCGTGGGATGCAATCAACATGGATTTCATATTGGGTTTGCCAAGAACACAAAGAGGATTTTACTCAATCTTTGTGGTGGTGGATAGATTTTCCAAGATGGCACACTTCATTCCATGTCAGAAAACTAGTGACACCACTCACATTGCGAATCTATTTTTCAAAGAAGTCATTCGACTTCATGGCTTACCAAGAAGCATAGTTTCAGATCGAGATACAAAGTTCATAGGGCACTTTTGGAGGACCTTATGGAAGAAGCTGGGAACTAACTTGTTGTTTAGTTTGGATTATCATCCTCAGACGGATGGATAGACAGAACTGGTAAATAGAAGTCTGAGAGACTTGCTGAGAAGCCTGGTGACAGAACACAAAAGCCAGTGGGACAATATATTGCCGCAGGTAGAGTTTGCATATAATGACTCAATAAACAGAAGCACAAGGCAGAGTCCATTTCATATTGTATATGGCATGCAGCCAAGAGGGATTTCTGAGCTGAGGGATTTAGAACAAACTGTGACTAGGAGTGCTAGTGCAGAAGATTTCGCAGAAGCAATGAGGGAACTTCACAGTCAGGTGAAGGACCGATTGCAAAATTCAAATCAGGAGTATAAATGTAGAGCAGATCAGCACAGAAGACAACTTCAGTTCGGAGTTGGTGATTTGATTCTGGCACATTTGAGAAAGGAAAGGTTCACGAGAGGAACATACAATAAACTAAAGATGAAGAAAATCGGACCCTTTAAGGTCTTGAGAAAATTTGGGGCAAATGCTTATGAGATTGAATTACAGGATGGGATCGGAATTTCTCTGATATTCAATGTCTCATATTTTTACCCATATAAACCTGAGGAAGCAGGAGCAGAAAATGAACAGTCGGAGGTGCAATGGAGAAATCAAATGCCAGTTGCAGAGAAGCCACAGATGGAGCACATACTAGATAAACGAATTGGTAAGACGACCAGAAGAAAAGAATACTTTGAGTATTTGGTCAAGTGGAAGGACCATGCAATTGAAGATGCCAGCTGGGAAAACGAAGTAGAGATCCAAAGGCATGGACAGATCGTGCACGAGCTCATGGACAAGATCCCTTGAAAAGTTTCAAGCCAGGGAGTATGATGCAGGAGCATCTCAAGTGAGCCAGCGCAGAAGCAAAGGACAACTGGACAAGCACCAACGCAAATTTTGAAATTACCTTGAAATTGATGCACCATCTTAAATAAGATAATTAAGAAGGATTTCACTTGCATAATGTAACCAGACCATGAGAAATTTTCTCTCATCCTTAGTAGGTAGAAGGCATTTATAGTAGTTAATGTAAAGTAGATAGAATTCAATTCTAGATTAGACAGTTTAAAGCGCAAGAGGGAAAAGTGATATAGACACCCTCATTGTGTATTGTAACATTATGGGAAGAGCATTGGGAAGAAGAGCATAGAGAGAGGCAGAGAGCTGTGTAGCAGACTCCATGTACAGAAGTTCCGAATTAATACAAAGAAACCTGTGATTCAGGCTCATGGTGTTCATATATTCTCAGTGTATACATCTTTGAATGTTATGCTTATGAATGTTTTACTCTTTCTGTCATGCAATTGCTTTTATTCTATGTATGAATGATTTCTTGTTGAATGTCTGAAATCTGAGAGGAAAGGGTAATGGAATGAGTTTCAATTGTTTCTCTATCTGAGCAAGAGTTCCTGCAAGGAGTGCAGTTGAAGTGTCCGCAAGGAGTGCGTTGACAAAAGGTTCAGAGGTTTGTCTCTGAAAGCTCAGGAGAGATAGATTTTGTTCTCATTTCCACAGAAGTGCATTCAGGCACAGGAGCCGTGCAAGGAGTATGCATGCCAATTTAAGCCTCGGAGTTGTGAATTTGAGCAAAGCATTTAGAGACTATTGTTGGAGGTGTGCACATAGTCGAAGGGATTCAACACTTGGAAGTGTTTGAAGCTTGTCGCAAGGAGTGCATGCAAGAGTCTTCTTTAAGACTCGACGCTAAGAGAAATATCAGGAGGTATAGGACCTTTGAGTAATCGCCAAAGAGAAGCACAGGAATTTTTTGCGTGAAGTGTTTAGCAGGCGTTGCAAGTTAGCGTGCGGGTGGACAAGTTTTCACGGAGGAATACTTGGTTCATTTCGCAGAAATCATCAGGAAGAATAGACGGTCGGAATTCTCTGAAGAGAATTCACGAAGTCCCGTGAGCCGTTAGATCTCACAGAGGAGCAGGGGAGTTATAGTGAAAGCGGTGAAAGGTTCTAAGCTCAGTAGGAGTAGGACCGTAGATCCAAGCCACAAAGGTTGTTGGATTTATGCGTGGAATTCTATATCAAGGTTTCATGGGTGGAAGTCCCATAAACTTTGCAACAGGAATCGCGAAATCACAAAATGCGATATCCCAAATGATAAGGGGATTGTGTGGGCCACAGCGGGGTCGACAAGTGGACAGGTGGCGCACTCTTGACAAGAAGTCAATTCAATTGACGGTTTCAGAGTTTCGCGGGGTAAATTCTCGAGTTTTCTGCATGAGGATTCGCGATACCGCAAAGTCCAAAATGTTGATGAAGTTAAGTGGCGTTGAAGGTTCAACCGCACGAGTGTACCGGAGTTTTGGCAAATTGGGATTTGGGAGTCGGGGAGACAAGTTTCTCGACATCGCGATCATCAAAATCGCGATAGGGAAAATCCCAAAAGGAAAAGGAAAGGTCAGCGTTGACTGTTTCGGGTTTCAGGGATTCGAAGGACCAATGCTTGACCACTGGATTCACGAAGTTGCGAAGTTCGATCTCCCGAGTGTAAAGAGGGGATCCCGTGAGAGTTGTTGTGGGTGCAGATTTCCTGATAGGGAAATAGAAGAACCGTTTAGAGTTCTTTGGGCCAGTGGTAAAGGAAAGATCATGTGTTGACGTGGACCTTCCGACCTGCAGATTGAGAGGTTGCGTGCATCGACGCCATCAATTTGGAAAAACCTAATTGGTTTACTTAGGTCATATTGTAGGAGGTGGTCAACTAAATATAGATCCCTCCAAAGTTGAAGTTATTGTAAACTGGACTAATCCAACATCAACTACAGAAGTTAGAAGCTTCTTAGGGGTAGTTCAGAATTGGAAAAAGTTCATTACTAACTTCTCCTACATTGCATCTCCTTTGCATGCCTTAACTAATGTGAAATAGGTCTTCCAGTGGGGAGGAAGAAAATAAAAATCCCTTGACACTTTGAAGGAAAATATTAGCACCACACTAGTGCTAATTATACCTTACATACAAAAATCATTTGAGATTGAAATTGATGATAGCACATATGCCATGGGAACAATCCTAATGCAACAATGTAATCCCATTTTCTTTCACTTTGAAACTTTTTCTAAGGTTGTTTGTAATTATCCTACATATGACAAAGAGTTGTATGCATTGGTACAAAGCGTGAAGAAATGGAAACACTACTTGATGGGAAAGAAAATGATCATACGCATTGATCACCAACCCTTACAATACCTCTAGTCACAAACCAAGATTCAATAGTCAAGACACTACAAGTGGATGAGATTCTTGCAATAGTTCCATCTAGTTATCAGATACAGAAAAGGCATAAACAACAAGGTTTTAGATATGCTTTCTAGACCTCCCATCTCTACATCTATTGTATTGAAAAATGATTCTTTATCTCATGATAGCTATGTTGAATAGTATGTTGATGATGAAGATTTCAAATATTTATATGAGAGGCTAACCCATGGCTCGTAGGTGGAGAAATATCATTTGTAGGGAAAGTTACTCTACCATTTTGGCAAGATTTGTATTCCTACAGGGGAAAGAGTCCATGTAATTCGAGAAGATCATACTTCTCTTGTATCCGGGCATTTTGGGGTAGGAAAAACTTTAACTCATTTGCAAGGGTTTTTTTACTAACCTCGGATGAAAGAAATTGTAACAAAATATGCAAAGGGGTGCCTGTTGTGCTCAATTTGTAAGCCCACTAATAGAAAATTGGGGTTTTACACACTGTTGACAAAAAGATATGAGATGATCTTACTCAAGCATTTTCAGATTCTTCTTGGCTAAAGAAAAATAGACAGGAATATCACCCTATGTTTATATCCATCAAAAATAAAATCCTAACTCACAAGTATTGTTTACAAGTTCTTAGGATAGTCTTTTTCACAATTAAAAGCTTGCTAGAAAATTCATTTTAATATGATTTTCTGAGTATAGTAGTTGCTGAAATAAATGTAGAGACAAAAGTAAAGACACCAAGATGATAATCAAGACATATGAGACATAAATCAATCCTTTATTTCATTCCACTTCATAAAAGAGTCGTTCACTTTACAAAACTTTATGAAGAAATTTTAGACCAAAGTCAAATTTAGGCATCCCCGATGGAACATACAAAAGGACCTCTGGCAGAAAATCAAAAAATGAAATCTAAAATATGGATCAGCTTTCCACAGATTGTTGCCCGCTCGACTCTGCACAATACCCTTTGTCAGTCATGAAAACTAATTCACAAACAGACAAGTCTACACATACTATCAAATATATATCAACACCTCTAAAAAACAAGTGTCTAAATGATGTAATTCAGCCCTGAATCTTGTTTTCTACAATAAGACCTTTCTATCATAAAAAAGAATTAGGCTTTTGATAAATTAAGGAATGAATGAAAATTGAAATATCTCAGCATAAACTCAAAGAGAAAACCTTAGTATTCTTCTCTTGTTCCTCCCTTTCCTTTTTCCTTTAAGAAAATTAGAATTGGTTGAAGTAGTTGAACCACCTCATTAGTTAAGTTAATTTAAAGACTCAACCAACTGTTTAGTTACGGGGAAAAGTAATAATCATACTAAGGGTTATAAATAATACCCCTTGTTACTCCCTTTATCTCTTAACAATCATAACATACTAATTAATTAAGGAAACCACCCCTCCTTGTGACTCCCATCATCACATTAACATTTGACAATTTATCTCAAGATATTTGAAATTATTTTCAAAAAAATAGATCGCTCATATATGCAAATAAAAAATGTTGTCCAAAACTTCTGAAGTCAACTGTCATCAACAATAAATAACATAAAAACTCAAAAACCATATTTCCCACTCTGAGATGCAATCTTTCCTTGATTGTTGTTGTCACCCTTCGATTTTTTTGAATTTTCCTTTGGCCATGATGAGTCTTTAGGCCTAATCTCGTTGATCACTTGAGAACAATCGTCCCTCAAATGCATCCAGGAAGACACCAATTTATCAAAGCCATTAGAGGGTGAGGAAGGGGCAGCAGTGGCTTTTCCTTTTTCAAGGGCATGGTGGGCCTCGGTTTTCAATTACCTCTCCCTCAATTGCCTCTTCCATGGATACCTCGATTGAAGTAGCTCATTCTTGCATGCATGATTGATTAGAAAATATTTCCTTTACAACCCTACATGAAAAATATTTGAAAAAATGAAATAGATTTTGGCTCAGCAACATATCAGACTCATGTAATCCAATCCATACAAATTGCTTAACTATTATCGATGAGCAGGGGGTGAACAAAGGTTCTAGGATATGTGATGGGTTTGTATTGACAAAAAAATGATAAAATGAGAGGGAAAATAAACATGGTTACTGCTCAAAGACAATAAACAATTAACTGCAATGAAACCGAAGAAAATATCACTGTGATCAACCAAGAAACTATGATTACAAACTGCTTCAATACAAAATTCTTCTTGACTATAATTAAATTTTAGAACAATGAGTGAAAAATGAATGTGGGAAGGCGAGGGGGTTGTAACTAGTGAAAACTGAAATAATGGTAGGGAAAGAGAGCAGATAGTGTTCATAAAATTAATTAAGTAATCCATAAAACCATTATGTAAAAGGAAATAACACCAACCAAATAATCAATGTAATCAAATGAAGCTATTGTGCATAACAATTAATTTTGTTCATTGACTTGCTCACTATTTGTAATCAAATATTTAACACAGTTTCATCCAAACAAGACAGTACACATTCCCAAATAACCTGTAGAGGAGATCTATTCTTCCCATTTACCCAATTAATATTTTAAAACAATCCTCTAAATCAATAAACAATCATTTGTTTCCACTATGTTCAGTGTCAATTCATTAACCACTTTCCATCAACAATTAAATTGTAATAAGACCATACTACCACATCACCCGTACTTATCTCTGATAATATGTATGATATTCATTAAATGAACATAGTGGACAGTCACACACAATGATGCATATTTTAATTGCAAGGATCCCTATTTTCCATTTAAACACACAGACAACAATTACCACTTCAATTCATACAACGTTGTGGGATACTCAAACCACTTAGCAAAATGCGAGATCATTTATGTTACTGTCATGTCTAACTACTTGAATCTAAACATCCACAATGTTGGGTTATCCATCCAATACGACGAGACAGCAACAACATGCCCGATCTCATCTCACAAATTGATCAAATTAAGAAAACCATATTTTTAAAAAATTCGTGACCCTTTCTGATAGTGCAATCAATATAATATCCATAACATATACAATGGATATCCATGCCATGATTACCATGATTGTATTATTCCAATTTGAAAATTTAAAACACACAGTCACAATAATTATTAACTCAACCTATCATGTTGTAGGAACGCCACACATACCCACACATCACACATGCACATCATTGTGTATTAATCAATTGTAAACTAATGTTGGGTTAATGATTCAACAATTACAATGAAAGAGACAACAACAATGCATTCGATCCAATTCTCCAACCAACCAAATTACCATGCTGAGTTTATCAAATTTATTGTCATAATAACCAATGCAGTGGCTAAATACCAAAACAAACACCACTATCAACATAATCAACATAAACGAGCCAAAAATTGAACACTATCGACCATACACCAACAACTCATAACAACTAATAGTATACCTGACAACCCATAACGGTTCCTTCCATCAAAACCTGGGCTTTGACAAATCAAGGGTTTTCTCTATGGACCAACACAAGGAACTGGAGTCGACTCCCATCATCGTGTGAGAACCTCTGAGACCAATGGTGCACACACAGGGTATACCAAAAATGATTTCACATAGAGGGTGACAATTCTCAAGATAGGAGAGACTATGAACAAAGGAGTAAGGCTTTGTTTTGGCCTTGTAATAATACTTATAATATGCAGGGTATAACCCTCGGGGCTACCCAAATTGACCAACTAACAATGTTGAGATGGAATAGAGCTAAGAAGAAGCAATATAACCCACTGCATGAACATCAATAGCATGAACAACCCATACCCAAGTGAAACAATGCGCAGTGACACAAGGCATTTAAAAACCAATAAACCCCATAACAACAAAAGACTGGGTATGGTGATACGAATGTGTGGAGACAACAAGCCACTATAGGCCAAATGAAACCCTCCAACTAAAACCGACAAGGATGATAGATATCCTTTATGGTTGATAACACTCAGAACGACCAGTAACATTGTGACTTCAATCATTATTGCAATGAAAACCATCAATGATTCACTCCAGAAAAATATCACAAATTTACATAATTGCCATACTTAAGGAAATCACAGACTCATACATCCCGAGCCAATATCTATTTCATAACAAGAGAAGATTCATGAATGGCGAAAAGACACACCTGTAACCAAAATCACCTTAAAAATGCGATCTTGACTGAGCAGTTCTTCCTCTGCTTGAAAGTTGGAGCCTAACCACAACAAACACAATTGAACAATAAACCAACTACGGTGGAGGCCAGTGGAAGAATTAGGAGTGACGTGCAGTAAATGCATGCCACCTCCACCCTCAATTAATTCAATTCTTTAGTACATGCCAGCCCATTAATCCATTACTTCATTCAATCGAACCATGCATCGAAACCAACATCCAGTAATTGCCAAAATTGCCACCCTGATCATCTCTTACCATTTCCAAACTATACAATAATGCATGTCAACTATATAAATCAATAAATTTCATAGCTATTAACTTGTTAGCTAGGATTAACAACGACCATTATAATTTCAATGCATGTAGTATAACATATTAGCATAGTTCAATCTTTTCTTTTTTCATTTTGTTTATATTGAGTTTTCCTCTTTTCAACAGTTCTTATGTATTGTTACTAACATGTCTATTGTGTAGGTACCAAAGTAACAAATCTAGAAATAGATAGCAATGGTAGCAATTGATAACACAGGCCATCGTAACATGCGATTAGAGATTAGAACAAAACATAACATGCCTTACCCAACATTCACTTGTCGCAATTAGAACCAACACATAACATGCCTTATTCATTTCCAATAAAACCCAGATTTCATCAATGATGTAAAACCATGTAAGCAGTGTTGAACAACAACATAAACATGAAATAAGAACCAGATCTGATCTCCCAATCTACAAGGGGGTCCCAACTACTAGTATTATATATCTTGTTATCTTATAATTATTAGGCTTAAGCAATACTTTGCGGGAAAAACTTCATTGCGATTTTAATCGTCAACAAACTGGAAAATCCATAGGGAAATGTGTTTTCAACAAATTTAGAACTCAAAACTCATGGTTTCACAGACCAAGAAGATATAACCAGGAGGATTATGCAATAGGGGGAAGTGAGTGGATTTAATGGAAAAAATGACTGGGAATTCAGGAGTAACTTATGAAAAGTGTTATGTATGAGGGGTTTTACCACTGTGTTCATAATCGTTCAATCGGGATCGACTCTTAACTTCAAGGAGAAAATTTATCGACTTGCTCTCTTAATTTCTCAAATGGATGAAGAAAAAGAAAGAATAAGCGGGATATAACCAACTCTTTATAAGACAACAGTGAAAGTATATAACAAATTCAAGTGTGTTTCAGGGAAACATCACGACAGCTGTATAAGCTTGATTTTTATTGACTAACAATTCTTTGTGGGGTGTCACTGTGACAGAACTGATCCAGCATCTTATTTTGACCAAATAGACTAAAGGATAGTAAGCAACAAAACTATGACCGAAGTAAAATTGCAAAAATTCAAACAACAACAATAAAATATAGAAATGAAAAATCCGCAAGAAATTTTTTAACGCAACAAGTAGAAGTCAAACTATTGTAAAGAAGAAAAGATAAGCGCAAAATTTAAAGAGGAGCTAGGCTACTACTATACAGAAAATCCAAATAGTGTTAGCATTCTTCACGTTGGTCCCACATAATGTTTTAAGTGAGAACAACCAATATTGTAGGAAAGCAATTGCTCTTGTAAATCCCTTAGATTGTAAGAGTTAGTGTCCAGAAAAAAAACAATTTTGAAAAGACCCAGAAATAACACTAGGAAATCTGAGGTAATTATCAACCCCTTAACATATATGATTAGGTCATCAAGGTAGAAATAGATTATGATCAATTCATTAGGAGTTGTGTGTATAGAACTTTTAAAGGAAACAATTTCATTAGGTAATCCATAGAATAGGCATTTATAAACCATGGTACCCCAATTGGTGATAAGAGTGGTGTTGTGAACATCTTCCCCTTTTTCCTTGATTTTACTGTAACCCAAAATTTTATCAAGTAAAGGCCTCATATGTGACCTTACAACCTGTTGCAGAATCATTTCCATATTGAGGGGAGGGAAATGATTTCTCATAATAGCTTGATTGAAAGTGTGAAAACTAATGCAGGTTCTAATATGATCAGTGGTGTTCGAAACAAGTACCCAATTTGAAACCCATTCAGAATAGACTAGAAAAATAATCCCAGCCTTTAAGAAATTTCCCCCCACCCCTTTCGAAAAATTTCTTTAAATGTAGAGTTAATAGGTCTTAGTTTTTTCTTAACTAGTTTCATGCCTTCCTTGATGAGGATAACATGTTGTGTAAGACCAGGATCAAAACCACAAAGATCCCTATAAGACTGAGAAAAAACATCTTGAAATTCACCAAGTGGCTTGGCAAACTTCATTTCTTCTTTATCAGAACATTGGGTACTTATTTTAACATTCCTTGAAGATTCGAGTGCCCCAATATTCAAGAAGATGGTTTCAACGACCTTCCTTCTTAACTCATATTTTCTCCATTTCTCTTTATTTCCCACATCACCCAATGAAAACAAACTCTCAAGAGGATTCAAGCCCTTAGGAATCTTGTTGTCTTCTATGGATATAATTTCCTTGGGCTTAAGAGGTTCATCTTGAATGAGAGCAAAAACACTCTCATCATTAGGGAGGGCCTTCCAAGATTCTACTTTGTCGGGGATGTGTGGATAATGTAGAGATTGAAAAGAACAGTTAGGCTTGTGAGGAAAAAGTTGTTGATTAGAGGAAGATGCAAAGACAACTAACTGATCATCCATTGAATTCAATTCACTCTTAACATGAGTTATGTTGAAAGATAATAAGTTTGATATAAGTGCCCAAACAGTTTGGGTATATAGTTCCATCATCTTGTTGTTAGGAGAGTATATTCTACATACCAGGCTCATAACAAGATCATAATCTCCAAAAACTAAAAGGTGACCACAACCAAGATTATAGGCATTTTCAATGCCTAATAATAAGGCTTCGAATTCAGTGACATTGTTCGTACAAGAAAAATCCAACCTGTAGGACAAATTATGAATTTTCCCTACAAGGAAAACCAAGATAATTCCAGCCCCATTTCCTTCATTTTAGCGTGATCCATCAAACTGCATGTTCCACATCTCATTATCTAAATCAATTTGTCCCAAAGGAATATTATCCTCCTTAGCAAAGATGGAATACACTCCTAGGTCCTCTTCGATATAGTTTACATTAGTTTGTGGAATGCTCTCTATGTAGGGTGAAATTATTCCCTCTCTAAGGACTATAATTTTCTTACCATTCCAAGGAATGGATAAATGTGTCCCATCGATTGAGAGATATCCACATGTTAATGATTTCCAATCTCTTCCCAAGATAATTGAGTAATTTCTTACCGGCATATAGATTACCTGAATACTAAGGGTTGTCCTTATTTTAGGGTGTGCACATAAAACTAAGGTTACATCTTTAATATCACTTATGGTCGTTTGTTGTAGGATATTATAGGAGAGCATTCCTCTAGCATTTTCATTTGTACAAGACAATCCTAGCTCTTCCATAATAATCTTAGACATCACACTTATGCCCAAACTATCATCAATGAGGCAACAATGGGCAATCTTATCCACAATATTTACAGAAATATAAAAAGGGGGATTTTTTACAGGGTGTCTAAATTTATGTACACCTACTTTATTTACAGATGAATCCTCTTCATTTACCTCTTCAGAGAGGTTGGATAAAACAAAATATTTCCCTTCCATGAATTGTTTCGGATGCATCTATTGTTCACGGATGACAACCATGTCCAAAAGGGTCGCATCTCCTTTGATGTTGGCCAACTGGTTCAAGATATTGTATTTTGAAGAGGGGAAAGGGGAGGTTGTTCCTTGATTGTCAGGAAACTTATGAACCTGAATAGTAGCAATGAGTGAGGGTGAGCTCGGGCTAGAATAATTGTGGGGAGGATCAAATTTTCCCTTGGGAGCATAGGCTTTGTTCCTAGTATTGACGATCATGACATCTTATGGCTCTGTGAAATCCAGGAAAACGATAGTGGTTTCTGGTATTTTACCAAAGATCTTATCTCTGGCACTCTTCCTTACTTCCTTACCTCACATGTGGCTTCCTCGTGGTGTTCCTCACACAATTTACACAAACTTTGATCAAAAATATATTTAGGATGAAGATTATTCTCAATTGGACTTTTAAAGGGCGGTGCAAAAGAGGATGATGCTCTAGGGGTGAGAGGTGAGACAACCCCTTTCTGCTCATATTCTATCATACAATTATTCATATATTGTACTAGCTATAAGAGGGTGTACATGTCTATCTATATAGCTGATTCCCCCTGGGGAAGACCTGTTCTTTCAAGTTGTTCTTCATACTTTGAACAAGTATGCAGAGCAAAACCGATATTATCAATGGCTTTTCCCTCAATCCTATGATGGTAGGGGGAAGGTAATGCATGAAATATACTTGGTTTTGAGGTCAAATGATTTCATGGATATGATTGTAAGGTCCATGGGAATGTAGCCGTATGAAAATATTATTCAGTTGGTCACCACGCCATGGTAGTGGCTCTTGGTAGCATATCCAAGAGAAAGCAGGTCTCATCATGAGCCAGCCTTCTCATCTCCATGAAATGCTTGTGGGTAAAACTGTCACCACTGGTCACCACGCCAAGGAAATGTCCTTCGGCTATTCTCTTGAAAGAAAAAGAAATAAGACAAAGGATAAAAAAAGGCATTGAATGGGCTAGGAAACAATTGCATCCATGATAAGGTGCAACTCACCCTCTACAGAGGAACCCACAAGTAAGACCTACATTTCCCTATTATCGTTGCACCCCTTGACCAAACATCCCCCACACCATCCCATCCACTTAAATTACCTAGAGTGGTCCTGACTTGGAAACATCCCACACCTAAGGACAATTATCCCAATAGGACGTCCTGGAACCCTCTCCAAACCTGGTTTGTAGAATAGCATAATGTCTTTGACCACGTGTATGGGAAGAAGGGGTTTTTATGCACATGTTTGGGTAAATTGATTATTAGATGTGATTCACATTGCTATGGTCCCTGTGTCTTATGATCCCATGGAAGGCATACTTGTTTTTGCTGCAGGACCACGCTCGACAGACATGTACATATGGGGAGATGATTAGCTCAGACCTCCATAGGGATAAAATCCCACTAGATGTATGTTGAGTCCCTAGCCAGGGGTAGACATATACCAAAGTCTTGCACCAGAGAAAAGGGAGGACGTTTCGCCAGAGGCACCTTGGCAGGCATGGACCCAAGGGGGTCTTTCCCTTCCACCATGACGTTGTACCTTGAAGGCCCCTGATGTCATCATTCAGAGTCTTGATGTCATTTAGTTGAGGTATCCATCATGAGGATGACTTTGGTTGGCATGTGTGGTAGTTCCTGAGGGGTTTTGAGCCCCAACGCTTCACTTGGAGAGATAATGTTCCAGCAAGAAGGCTAACGTCACCCTAGGAGGGGCATGATGTCACCCTAAAAATATGAAATTGGGGTTTTATTTAAAACAATTATGTAAAAAATGGATATTAGATGCAATTGGCCATGCCGACCTTTTTGACCTAATTTTGTAATTTAAGGTCATTTGGATTGTATAAATAAGGGATTAATCCCTTGAATTTTTTCATCATTCTTTGAATCACATGAGTGAGGTCTGAAATTTGGTCTCTTTAAGGCTTATTGGATGAAATGAAGTGGTGCACAACTTTTGGAGTAGGCTTGTCTTGGTGTTTTTTGGCATTTTCTTGGTGGGAAGTCTTCAACTAGGGCATTTTCTAGATTATTCTTAGTGAATATAAGTGAAATTTTGCAATTATTATTTCCTTTGAATGGTTATAGTATCTTTACTTTGCATATACTAAGATCATGAAATTTCTAGTATAAAACCCTATGGGATTAAGAAAATGTTATTGTCCTTATCTCAATAGCTATCCACCTATTATATTTTTCTAGAAAACCTATCCATTGAAGCATGTGCTAGAGCCCTACCATTGTATCACTCTAACACCCTTTCTTCATCAATCCTTTATTTATCTTAATCTTGAACTCAAGAAGAAGGAAAACCGCTAGGGCCTAGGATTACCTACTTCCTAGTAGTCATTTTCCTTCTAGGGTTTGGTGATTGAGGCCTTGGGTTACCAACACCTCAATCATTTTCCCTCTTGTCTCTAGTTCACACATTATCATTTATTTCCTTCAGTATTGCTTCTTCAAAAAATGACTCCATTATCTCTAAAGACACTAGTTTATACGTCATACTTGGTTGATTGATCAAAACAACCCCCAAACCTTTTACCTCAATCTATTTACTAACTATTCCTAACCCTATATTAGACTAATTTACTAACATACTTTTCTATGTTGCAAAAGTAAGCTACTATTATATATTACAGCACTATAAGCTCCTAAAAGCAATTATTGAAGTTGATTTTTGCATTTCCTTATTAGCTTCTGACAAATGCTAGCATATTGCTATTATTTGGTTACCATTTCGAGTCATTTTGAAGCTTGTTCAAGGCATAAATTGTGAAGCTACAATGGTATATACATTGTTGTTATAAATTTTTGTTTCCTTCATCTTATATCAACTCATTGCTTTTATTGAAAGTCCAAGGTTTTACGAAGCACTAACATCAATTGTTACTTGAAAAATAGTGTTTTCTTCTTGTCTTGTGATGTAGGATCATCACCAGCGTATCAAGCGAGCCAGCATATCGAGCAGAAAGGACAGCTAGACAGCGCCAGCACACATTTTGAAATACTTGAAAATTGTCGCGCTGCTCTTTAATGAAGGCATTCATAAAGAAGCGCACTTGTATTGTAAAGGGGACCTTGAGCCTTTAAGCTCTCGTCCTTAGTAGATAGGAAGGCATTTAATAGATTTAATGATGTTAGATAGGAATTTAATTGTAGATTTGATAGTTGTAGAATTCGAGAGGGAAAACGGATATAGACACCCTCCTTTGTACATTGTAATAGATGAGAAACAGGAGCAAGAAGAGAGAGCGGAGCAGAGAATTGTATGAAGAAAATCCATGTATAGAGATTAAATTAATAGAAGAAAGCTTTGATTCAATTCCATGGTTGTGTTATTCTCTGTGTATTGTTGATGTTATGCTCATGAGTATTTGCTTCCTGTCATGCATTTTCTTTATATGTTGTGTATGTGATTTCATGGTTGATTTGAAATCTGAGAGAAGGAGTGAATGAGTTTCAATTGTTTCTCTAAGTGAGCTAGAAGATTCCTGCAATGAGTGCAGTTGAATTGTCTGCAAGGAGTGTGTGACTGCAGGGTTTGCTTAGAGATTTTGTTTCCATTCATCTCAGAAGTACAGATTTGGCACCAGAGTCGTGCAAGGCGTGCACAGGCCGGACGAAGACTCAAAGTTGCGATTCTGAGTAAAGAGTTGAAGGCTACTGCTACAAGTCAGTGCGGAGAGTCAAAGAACTTTAACACTTAGCAGTTGTTGAAGATTTTCCACACGGAGTGCGTGAAAAACCGTCCTCAAAAGTACTTGAGGAGTCGAGAAAAAATCTCAGGAGAGATAAGCCTTTGAATTTGTCGAAGGACTGCGCAGGGAAGTTGCGCATTGAAGTGTTTGAGCAGGGGCGTCGATCGGTATCACTGGGAGCGTGACTCTATTCGTGGACCGGGCATATCGACGTTTCACGTGAAAGCGATTGGAAATTTGGCTGTGGAGATCGCGAGGCGCGAAGTTCCGAGGAATTTAGTAGATCACGGGGACCACAAGAGTGGTGACGTGGCAGGTGATCTCGGGACATCAGGTCTCGGGAGTTGAAGGGCCAAGAAATTGATCTCGCGAGTGACGAGGTCGCGAAAAGATGAGATAGCAAGTTCGTCGGAGTCTCGGTATCTCGGACTATCGAGACTCAGAAGGCGGAGGAAGTATTATTGAAGGTTGCGAAGTGGCGATAGGACCGAAGTTCTGATAGCAGAGAAAGGAAGTCAGCGTGGACTGACACATCTGGGGTCTCAGGGATCCAAAGAGGTAACGCATAGCGGTTGGACTCGCGAGTAGCGAAGTCCCGATCCTCCGAAGGAAGAAGTGGAGGGCGCACGAGGTAGAATCTGTGGGTGCAGACTTCCCGATAGGGAAGTAGAAGAACTGTAAGTTCTTCGGGCCGAAGGGAAGAGAAGGTCCTGGTGATCGCGATTGTTCTCCGAGGAGTGGGGAAGATTGCACCAGTTGTGGTATCATAGCATGAATATCTTTGCTTTCTGAAGCAGAGAAGAGGATTCATCATGCCACCCAGAAGAGAAAGACAGTCACCTGATCCCGAGGACAGGGATGGATGAAGAAGAGGTAGGCCGGCAGGGAATCCAGAAATGGAGCAACAGATGAGAGATCTCAGAGTGAGACTCGAAGAGATGGAAAGTGCACAGAGACGTGGAGTTGGTGCAGGGGATCTTAGTGATTCCGAGGTTGAAGAGGAAGTTGGACATGCAGAAGAAGTCACAGCAGAAGACGCATCAACCGAGCGGTTGATCAAAGCCATCGCCAGGATGGGTGCGAAGTCAAAAATGGATATTCCAGTCTACGAGGGAAGCCTGGATGCAGAAGAGTTGCTGGATTGGATTAGGGATCTTGACACCTACTTCGATTATGAGGATATCGAAGAGGATAAGAAATTTAAGCACGCTGTTATGCACTTGAAAGGACACGCAGCATTGTGGTGGAACGAGCTACAAGCTGACAGACGCTGCAAGGGAAAACAAAAGATTAAGAGCTGGGATCGGATGATTGCTAAGATGAAAGCGAAGTTCATCCCCAGAGATTATCAGATCACTCTGTTCAGGCGAATGCAGAACCTAAGATAGAAGTTAATGACAGTGAAAGAATACACCGAAGAGTTTTACAAGATCAACATCAGAGCAGGTCATCAGGAGAGCGATGATGAGAAGGTGGCGAGATATCTGAATGGTCTGAGATATGACATTCAAGATGAGTTAAGCATGGTAACTATTAGAATAGTTGAGGATGCTTATCAGATGGCTCTGAAAGCCGAAGAAAAGCTGAGCCGCAAGCAAGGTCAGTGAGGGCGAGGCAGAAGTCAGCCCAGAGGCAAGGCAGTTGCCCAGGAGAAATTCCAGAAGCCCAAGGAGGAATGGCAAAAACCTCGGGGTAAGGTGGAAAGAGGGGGTACCTCAAAGAGAGGGCCATATGTTGAACAAATGGGACAACAAAAAGATCAGCGGGGAGATTATGCTGATGCAAACACTCTTCCTCGTACTAGAGGTCGAGGTAGGGGAAGAGGAGGAATCATCACATGTTTTACATGTGGGAAGAATGGGCACAAGTCATTAGAGTGTCCAGAGAAGGAGAAGGAATCAGGAGAAGCTCACATCACTGAAGCGCAGAGGCGTGATGTTGAGAACGAAGATGCAGACAACGGAATATTGCTTGGGATGCATAAAGTTCTCTTAACACCCGAGAAGGAGGTGGAGAATACATCTCAGAGGAGCAGACTGTTCAGGATAGCTTGCACAGCCAAGGATAGAAAATGAAAGGTCATCATGGACAGCGGGAGCACCGATAATCTCGTTTCGACCAAGATGGTGGAAAAGCTAGAGCTGGAGACAACAGATCACCTGAGTCCATATAAGGTATCATGGCTACAGAAAGGACACCAGGTAAGTTTTATGAAACAATGCTTGGTTGAATTCAAGATAGGTGGGTACAATGATAAAATTCTGTGTGATGTTATTCCCATGGATGTATGTCATCTATTGCTGGGTAGACCATGGCAATATGACATAAATGTTGTTCATGATGGGAGGATGAACACATATACCTTGGAGAAGGATGGGAGAACACATAGATTTCTTCCGATAAAGGACAAGGAGGTGAAGCCGGAAGTAAACAATACCATACTTCTCATGAGTGGGAAGGAACTTCTCACGGAGATGGAGAAGAAAGAAGATCCACAATTCTTTGTGGTCAGGAAACCGAGAATTATTCTGACCAGCACAAGAGTGGATGATCTACCAGAAGAGATTCAGGAACTATTGGGAGAGTTCACTGACATCATCGTGGACGAACTACCTCGTTCATTGCCACCGATGCAGAGTGTGAGTCATCACATAGATCTCATACCGGGAGCGAGTTTACCGAATAAGGCTGCGTACAGGTTGACGCCGCAGGAGAATGAGGAGGTCAAAAGGCAGGTACAGGATCTGCTGGATAAAGGACTAGTCAGGGAGAGTTTGAGTCCATGTGATGTTTCGATAGTACTAAGTCCAAAGAAAGATGGGGGCTGGAGGATGTGTACCGACTCCAAAGCGATCAACAAAATCACCATGAGGTACAGATTTCCATTGCCGAGAATGGATGATCTGATGGATTGCCTGAGAGGGGCAAATTATTTTTCAAAGATTGACTTGAAGAGCGGATATCACCAGATTCGCATGAGAGAGGGTGATGAATGGAAGACAACATTCAAGACAAACGAAGGTTTGTACGAATGGCTGGTCATGCCATTTGGTTTGAAAAATGCGCCAAGCACATTCATGAGGCTGATGAATGAAGTCCTGAGGGAGTTCATCGGAAAGTTTGTTGTCGTATATCTGGATGATATATTGATCTACAGTAAGACGAAGGCTGAGCATTTGAAGCATTTGGCCATTGTGATGAGAAGGTTGCAGTAGGAGAAGCTGTTGATAAACATGAAGAAGTGTTCCTTCATGCAGACAGAACTCATTTATTTGGGTTTTTTTATTTCGGCAAATGAATTGAAGATGGATCCTGAAAAGGTGGAAGTGATCAAGAATTGGCCATCACCCAGAAATATTTTTGAGGTGAGGAGTTTTCATGGATTGGCTAGTTTCTATAGAAAATTCATTAGGAATTTCAGTGGAATTAGCGCAGCAATGATGGACACCGTGAAGAAGCGACATAAGAATTTTCATTGGACAGCAGAGGCTGAGAGAAGCTTCAATCTATTGAAGCGGAAGATCACAGAGAAACCAATTCTGGTGTTGACTGATTTTCAGAAGACATTTCAAGTGAAATGTGATGCAAGTGGATATGCCATAGGAGCGGTCTTGAGTCAAGAGGACAGGCCAGTTGCATACTACAACGAGAAGCTGGATGAAGCAAAGCTGAAATACTCCACGTATGATAAGGAATTTTATGCAATCATACAGGCATTGAAGAAGTGGAGGCATTACTTGATACCCAAGGAATTTGTATTGTACAACGATAATCATGCATTGCAGTTTGTGAGTCAACAGGAGAAGTTGAATCAGAAGCATGCAAAATGGGTAGAGTACATGCAAAATTTCACGTTTGTAATTAAACACATTTCAGGAACTTCTAACAAAGTGGTTGATGCTTTGAGCAGGAAATGTTTGCTGTTGCAGGAATTCCGAGTCAAGACATTAGGTTTTGAAAATCTGAAGGACATGTATGCTGGAGATGTAGACTTCGGAGAAGCTTATGAGGCAACCGAGAATCCAGTTCTCAGGGATCGGATCCCATGGATAGATTACATGATCCAGGATNCGAGGCAATCAACTATGTATTCCAATTTGCTCCATGAGGGAGAATTTGGTGAAGGAAAAGCATAGTGGTGGATTAGCAGGGCACTTTGGTCACGATAAAACATTCGCAAAATTGAGCGAATCATATTTTTGGCCGGGCATGTGAGCCGATGTCAAGAGATTTGTTGACAGATGTCGAATTTGTCAACATTCGAAAGGGAGAAAGAAGAATGCAGGTTTTTATCAGCCATTGCCCATACCGGAGAGGCCATGGGAGGAAATTAGTATGGATTTTGTATTGGGTTTGCCGAGGACACAGAGAGGAGTTGATTCCATCTTTGTGGTGGTGGACAAGTTTTCAAAGATGGAACATTTTATTCCGTGTCAAAAGACCAGTGATGCGACCCACATCACAAACTTGTTTTTCAAAGAGGTTGTTAGACTTCATGGATTGTCGAGAAGTATAGTCTCGGACAGGGATACGAAATTCATAGGTCATTTTTGGAGGACGCTATGGAAGAAGCTAGGGACTAATTTGGCTTTTAGTTCAGCTTACCAACCACAAATAGATGGACAGACTGAGGTGGTCAACATAATTCTAGGGGACTTGCTGAGGAGCTTGGTGACAGAACACCACAGTGGTTGGGACAACGTATTGCCACAGGTAGAGTTTGCATACAACGATTCTATGAATCGGAGTACAGGAAAAAGTCCATTTCAGATTGTGTATGGAACACAATTGAGGGGAGTTTCTGAACTCAGGGAGTCAGAACAGACTACGACTAGCAGCGCTAGTGCAGAAGAATTCGCTGAGGCGATGGAGGAACTTCACACGAAGGTGAAGCAGTGACTGCAGAAGTCAAATCAGGAATACAAACGCAGAGCAGATCAACATCGGAGACAACTTCAGTTCGAAGTTGGTGATCTTGTTCTGGTGCACTTGAGGAAAGAGAGGTTCCCAAGGGGAACATATAACAAGCTCAAAATGAAGAAAATTGGGCCATGCAAAGTCCTGAAGAAATTTGGGGAGAACTCTTATGAGATTGAGTTGCCGGATGGCATCGGGATATCTCCGATTTTTAATATTTTGAATTTATACCCATACAGGGTTGGAGGAGCAGAAGCTGGAACTGAAGAACCAGTGGTCCAGTGGCAGAAGCAATTACCAGTTTCAGAAAAGCCACAGATGGAATACATACTGGATAAGCGAGTGGGAAAGAAGACCAGGCGTAAGCAGTATTTTGAATACCTGGTGAAGTGGAAGAATCACCCAGTAGAAGATGCTAGATGGGAAAATGAAGCAGTGATACAAAAGCATGGACAGAATGTGCAGGAGCTCATGGATAGTATCCCATGAATATTTCCAAGCCGAGGAGTATGATGCAGGAGTATCACCAACGTATCAAGAGAGCCAGCATATCGAGCAGAAAGGACAGCTAGACAGTGCCAGCACACATTTTGAAATACTTGAAAATTGTCGCGTCGATCTTTAATGAAGGCATTCATAAAGAAGCGAACTTTTATTGTAAAGGGGACCTTGAGCCTTTAAGCTCTCGTCCTTAGTAGATAGGAAGGCATTTAATAGATTTAATGCTGTTAGATAGGAATTTAATTGTAGATTTGATATTTGTAGAATTCGAGAGGGAAAACGGATATAGACACCCTCCTTTGTACATTGTAATAGATGAGAAATAGGAGCAAGAAGAGAGAGCGGAGCAGAGAATTGTATGAAGAACATCCATGTATAGAGATTGAATTAATAGAAGAAAGCTTTGATTCAATTCCATGGTTGTGTTATTCTCTGTGTATTGTTGATGTTATGCTCATGAGTATTTGCTTCCTGTCATGCATTTGCTTTATATGTTGTGTATGTGATTTCATGGTTGATTTGAAATCTGAGAGAAGGAGTGAATGAGTTTCAATTGTTTCTCTAAGTGAGCTAGAATATTCCTGCAAGGAGTGCAGTTGAATTGTCTGCAAGGAGTGCGTGATTGTAGGGTTTGCTTAGAGATAGTTTTTGTTTCCATTCATCTCAGAAGTGAAGATTTGGCACCAGAGTCGTGCAAGGCATGCACAGGCCGGACGAAGACTCAGAGTTGCGATTCTGAGTAAAGAGTTGAAGGCTACTGCTGCAGGTCAGTGCGCAGAGTCAAAGAACTTCAACACTTAGCAGTTGTTGAAGATTTTCCGCAAGGAGTGCGTGAAAAACCGTCCTCAAAAGGACTTGAGGAGTGGAGAAAAAATCTCAGGAGAGATAAGCCTTTGAATTTGTTGAAGGACTGCGCAGGGAAGTTGCGCATTGAAGTGTTCGAGCAGGGGTGTCGATCGGTATCACTGGGAGCGTGACTCTATTCATGGACCGGGCATATCGGCATTTCGCGTGAAAGTGATTGGAAATTTGGCTGTGGAGATCGCGAGGCACGAAGTTCCGAGGAATTTCGCAGATCGCGGGGACCACAAGAGTGGTGACGTGGCAGGTGATCTCGGGACATCGGGTCTCGGGAGTTGAAGGGCCAAGAAATTGATCTCGCGAGTGACGAGGTCGTGAAAAGACGAGATAGCGAGTTCATCGGAGTCTTGGCATCTCAGACTATCGGGACTCGGAAGGCAGAGGAAGTATTGTTGAAGGTTGCGAAGTGGCGATAGGACCAAAGTTCTGATAGCAGAGAAAGGAAGTCAGCGTGGACTGACACATCTCGGGTCTCGGGGATCCGAAGAGGTAACGCATAGCGGTTGGACTCGCGAGTAGCGAAGTCCCAATCCTCCAAAGGAAGAAGTGGAGGGCGCACAAGGTAGAATCTGTGGGTGCAGACTTCCCGATAGGGAAGTAGAAGAACCGTAAGTTCTTCGGGCTGAAGGGAAGAGAAGGTCCTGGTGATTGCAATCGTTCTCTGAGGAGTGGGGAAGATTGCACCATCTTGTTATGGGTAGTTAAACTTAAGCCACTAGTACATATTGGAAAAAATTAGACGTTTTATTTGTGACGCTATGGACAAAAATGGCCATATTGTCGAAAAAATAAGGAAATTTTAAATTTGTTTCTCCATATTGCCCGATAACGTCGCAAGTGCGACGTAATACAAACACATGTTTCTATTGTGACAAAGGTAGGAAGATGTCACTATTGAAATGCCATTGTATTTTTGTCTCTCTTGCGACATTGGTAAAATAGTCGTCCCACTTGTGATGTTATGGAAACTAGGTTTTCCCCCTCCCAATGGTCACTTAATAGTTGACCAAGTCAACTTTGACTTGGTCAACTATCATCATAATTGCGACATTATAAAATATATAAATATGTCTCATTTTACGAATGTTGCGACAAGTTTTCTATAATAATGACACTTCAAAAAGGGTATAAGTGAGTCTTCTTGGAGAACAAAAAACAAGTAATTTTTTCAATATATTTCTATGGGGGAAAATGTTAGAAAACATTAGAGTTGGGAAAAGAGTTAAAGAGGGTGAAGGTAAATGTTATTTCCCTTGCAAAAATTGTTGTACTAGACATCCCGAAATATTTTTAATAGCAACAACTAAAAAACATTATAGAAAATATGGGCACATGGACGGGGGATCAAATGAATATTGTCCCATGGTAATTAGCTATATATACATTCATTATATTTTTTAATATTTATTGTATTTTCAAAATTTATATTGTTTTATACATGCTATAATTTGTCATGATTGTTTGTAATTATAAATTTAGATTTCCTCCCTAACTTTATGATCAAAGAACCAAGTAGTAGCATAAATGATGTTGTAGTACAAGATGAAGAACTTGAAGCAGATAATGAAGATCAAGTTAATGATCCCATGGAAGTAGATGAAAATAATAACATAGTTCAAG
>SNQJ01S0127876.1:0-26036 GCA_010110895.2 Picea sitchensis
GACAAAAAGAACAATGAGACCCATGTCACCAATGATAAGGCTGATATTAGTGAAAGAAAACACCGAGAAGCAAGGGGACTATGAGTCCCTTCTTCCTCCAAGGGAGGGCTCTTGGACCCCCACAAGTAATCTCTTCTTACAACAAGTAAAAAAATGAAAAATGGTGAAAGAACTCTTGGCTAATCCACTCATGGGGTGAGATGGATTGCCCAATGTAATGGTGCAAATATACTCTTGGAAAGGATAGAGTCCGCAAGAGAATAATGGTAGCATAACTTTTTTTTGAATTCCTTGAAAAATGAAGTGTATCCATGGCCTTTTTATAACATTCCTTTGAGCTATTATTCAACTGGTTTGTAGTGTGTAAAGAGGCTAATTAGGGCATTTCTAGGTCTTTGACTAGCCATCCAGTCGAATCCAGTCCATATTTGAGTGTCAAATCGGCTTGGGACCTGAACCAGAAGTGGGTGGGAGGCCGACCACTCTCATAAATGAATCGTTTATTAGGTGCGTGACTTTTTGCGATAACAGTCGCGCATCGTGCGCATGTGCACGATTTCTGTGTTCATGTTCTGTGCATGTGCGTGCGTGCCTAGTGTCTTCATAGCGCCCTTCCATTTTTCACTACTTTGTATAGTTTTTGACCCTTTATGAATGCTTTGGTGTTAATTCAGGTCCATAGATGACTCCATCACTGTTTGATGATGTTGAATTATTGTAACCATGTGTGGATGAAATTTCAGTGATAACAGATGCCCCCTGATGGATGAGGTTAGGAGCATATGTATAGCCGAAATCCATAAATGTTTCTTCTACTGAGAATGTTGTTGTAAGAGAGAGAAATAGTGGGATCGTCCAGAGTGATCCGTTGGAGGGAAAAAGGAATCGGTAGAACCCAACCTTCCATGAGGTGTGTGAAAAAGAAAACTATGTACAAACAAGGCGGGCATGCCCCATGCTTGTGTCATGTAACTCAAAAAAGAGGAATAAAGTGTTGGTGTAGACAATTGCAAGGCCCTCGGGGGCGGTCATGATAAAGGTAGAAGACAATTCTGTGGATGAACATACTCTGAATAGTAGGCAGTGATCACAGTAACAAGTATCACCGATTATGTGGGCATTGATAGCCTAGCCAAGTTCAAAGGTCTTCGGCAAATGAAAGAACTAACTGCAATAGTTGCAAAGTAAGACCCACCGTAACATGAGAAAGTGTTGACGTCGAATGTTATGGGGGTCAATGACAGCAAGGAGAATTTTTTTTTCTCCCTATGCCGTCTGAGATCTCCCATTGGGTGGGTAATGAGAATCAAGATATTGTCGCCCTTCTGGAAAACTGTGTTGATGTCGACAAAAAAGGGGGGCGCAACTCCCAGAAGCAAATGGCTTCATGAAATCTACTAGGTGAGGTTAGGAAGTGTAGGAGGTACATGGACGAAGTCAAGATGTAGGAAGACTCAAGACTTCTCTTGGTTGGAGTATATGTGAGATAAAAAGTGGTCGCAACTGTTCAACGAGGTCAAGTGTTAGGGGGACGACAAGACCGGGGATAAGGTGTGCCAGAGGCGGGACAAGGTGAACAAATTCAGAGGGCAGAGGTAAGTGGCCTGTGGGGTACTCTGAAGATATGGACGATGCCAAAAAGGGTGGATGATAAGTAGTGCTCCAACCAAGGGTGACATGGGTTGTGATTGGCCAAAAAGGGAAGCATGTTGCCAAAGGTGACGACAAAAAGGTAATGTAATGACTGGAAATAAAGGTGTTTGTACAATAAATAACGAATAGTTGGGGATAAGTGTACAAATATAGAAATGGGTGCTCCAGTGTGATATGGTTGGCCCAAGAAGGGCATAATTTGCTTGGAAAACTGATGGAGGGTGGGGGCCCCATGGGTGGGTTTCTGTATGAGGTAGGTGAAATGAAGGGAGATTTGCAGATGGGTAAATGGATTGTGGATGAAATGGAGGGTTCATGCTACTGTGGAGGTGCAAAACGACCACAAAACAGTGGAGAGATAATCTGGGAGTCCGTTGGGAAAGCTAGCAAAATGAGGAGAAGGAGTATGTGGTTGATTCGCGACAGGATGTAAGACTATCGGGACTCCCATCCCTAAAGGGTTTTGAAAAATAGCATGAGTGTCAGAAGTGCAAAATGGTGCTATGAATGGGACAACTCATGTGGGTAAGAGTGCTACCGGGTGACAGTACCGAAGATGCAAATGGAGGTGTGGGTACTGCAGAGCCGAAAATGGGGATCCTAGAGGCAAATGACAGAGGCTGTGACTGGAAGTGTAAGTGAGATTTAGAGGGAATGACTACATACCAGTGCTGAGTATATACCTGAAGAGGTTGTGTCAATGTATGATAAGCAAGTACCTGCACACATGAAAACCAAATACTCGACGTGAACAATATCTGAAGATAATCGAATATATGAGCATGTATTTGATAAGTGTGAATATGTGCATGCGTACTTGATCAGGGTATGAAAAATGGCACCCCAGGGGCTCAGGATGAAAAGATGCCTAGGGACTGTCGTGATGTAGATGACGGGATGTTGATCCCGTGGCTGAAGACGGATCGAGAAATGGACGCCTGGAGCTCCTGGAATGGTGAGTGGAAGTTTGGTAAAAAGGCTTATATATAGTTGTAGGGCCCACATTGCCACCTCATTTGTACTTGATGCTATAGCGATTGGACGAGAAGCATTCAGAGGAGATTGTGAGATTCTGGGAGGATGAGGCATCTGATTGAGGACCCGCGAGCGTCGGGTTAGTGGTATGATCATCCTGCATAGAATTAGGGTTTCATTGTTTGGGCAGGGGCTATACGGAGGGCCGTACATGGGTGTTTAGGGGTGTGGGCCCCACATGCGCGGGTGATCTGGTAATAGGCGTGCACACGTGTGAACCTGTCCACTGGATAGACGTGCATGGGAGCACCGGTAAAGGGATAAAGGGTGAGAACTATGGGCGCACCTGTTGATTGAACAGGCACGCACATGTGCGTGCCTGTAGAGTGAACAGGCATGCCTAAGAGCGCGCCTGTGTAGTGAATAGGTGCGCATGCATGCGCGCCTGTGTAGTCAACAAGTGCGCACATGTGCGCGCCTGTGGGGTGTACAGGCGCGCATGTGTGCGCACCTGTGGGTTAAACAACCGCGTAGTGGAGGCAAGGTTGACGGGTGTAAGACATGTCTTTTTGATGTTGTTGTTTTTCCATGTGGTAGACTTAGGACAATTGTATGTTGTGCAGGTGAGCTTTGTGCACGATGCCTATTGGTTGGCGAGAGCGATATTGGTCCCAGCTACGAGACGTCGTGGCTATTGAGGAGTTAGGTGTACGTGCGAATTTGGCAGCCTATGGGATGCTGAAGTTCTTTGAGTGCCCCTTGATACAGGCACATGAGTATCTCTTGCAGTTTCTTATCCAGATGTGGAGTCCGGACCTGTACTGCTTCATAGTGTGGGGAGAGAAGATTCCCTTCACTGCGGTGGAGGATGTGTATTTTTTGACTAGGATCCCATTTTGGGGAACACCCCTACCGATGGAGCCGGTGCTACTGAGAGATACGCTGCTAGCGATGGTGGGTCGGAGATATTGTTTAAGGCTAACCTATATGTCCGGCATAGTTTTGAGCATTGGGGCGATGGATGCCCTAGCGCATCGCTGTATTGAAGCGATGATTATGAGAGTTTATGGTTCGCTGGTGACGCAACGGATTAGCGGTGGCCAGCTGCTGGTGATGGAGAGAGTGTTGGCCAGTGAGAAATTTGCTTGGGGGCTTACGCTGCATGCCAGGATGGTAGGGTAGCTGGACCACTGTCGGTCCACAGATACGGGAGAGTTTGCCTCCATCCTGGTGGCCTAGTTTCTGGAGAGGGTGTCGATGTTGCACCCTAGGATTCTATTGGGTGCGCTTGGGGCACGAGAGCCATGGCTAAGGCGGTGGTCGATTGTATTGCTTCTCCATGGTGGTGGTGAGGGTGGCCACTTCTTTACTACAAAGGAGAAACAGGTATGGCAGTAGATGTTGCAGGTGATATTGCGGTATCCCTATGTCGGGGTTGACTTCTGGGAGGATCTGGACATGGGGCTACCTCCAGGGGAGGTGTTTGACCGCGGAGGAATGTTGATGATGTTGATATGTATGTTTTTGTGTTTTTGAGATATCATGACATATGTATATGATATAGATGTTGATATTATATGTTCTTTGTTTGTATGTGTATATGTGGCACCTCACGGGCGCGAGGTGGAGTTGCAGAGAGCGTCGACTCTTCAGGAGCCGGAGAGACTATCACGGGGAGAGAGACATCAGTGTGAGGACGCCCCAGTGCGACCAGCTGAGCCGGAGAGGGCAGCGAGGAGACATCGGTTTGATGACCCTGGTGCTGGGCCATCACACACTCCTCTGACGGCTGCTGGAGTGGATTTTGAGGATATACGTCGTCGTCTAGAGGCGGTGTTACAGGATGTGCCTGAGGGCATATGGTCTCGCATCGAGGATGAGGGTATCCTGGAGCAGTGTGTGGGGGTTCCGCCGCCATGGAGGGTCGTAGTACGACGAGAAGTAGTGGTTGGTGCTGCAATGATCGGATGACTATCGTCAGGGCAGGAATGACTGGTACGGTGTGGACCACCACCGCCTAAGGGAGGGGCAGGTGGTGGTGGGTCGCGACCGCCTGAGGGAGGGGCAGGCGGTGGTGCTCTAGAGGCACCATGAGTGGTGCTCTATGTATTTATGTATATATATTTTTTGTATATAGGCTGGTGAGCCCATTTTGTACCAAGGTGCTTCATTGGCCCGCAGATAGTTGTATTTTTGTATGTAAACATTTGGATGGCACTGTGGACCTTTTGATATATACATGAGTATACATTTTTGAGATCTATGTGGTGTTTACATGTGTTTTGTTAATGTATTGATGATGTCTAATCTATATATGTGAGGACAGGTTGTGTTATATGTTTATGTATGTGTAGAGGTAGCTTGATGTGATATATGCTAGTCTAACACAATATTAGCTAGGTTATCTGTAATTTGATTCAATTGTCTTGGAATATGTGTAAATGTAATGGAATAAAAATGTCGAGATAAAAGTCTAACCTATAGGTATTTGCGAAAGAGGCAAGGATCGCGGACGCGATACACATTGTTGAGTTGGAGTACGACTAGTTGAGAGTCAAGAAAGATGCTAAGGTGACCAATATGATGATGTTGGGCATCGGCCAGGAGGCTGATGACAGCAGTGTATTCAGCTTGGTTGTTGGTCGCAGAACCCAAACATATGCCGCTCGAATGGATCATTTCATGTGAGATGGTGTAGAGAGCCCAAGCGGTCGAAGCGAGATTTTGTGTCCAACAGCTGGCGTCGTCAACGTAACCGATGTGGTAGGCTGGTGGAGGAAGCATCTGTCAATAGCACAAAGTATAGTTTAGATGTGAGGGATGGAAAAAATATTAAAAACGCTATAAAAGAAATAACCTAAAGTAGAATGACTATGTTTAAGCGTAAAATTTCTTTAGATACAACCCGTTGACAGGTTCTTTGAGTGAGAGGCCTTCGGGGGAGGCCAGGATGTATGCACCTTTGGTAAGGCAATGTTGGATAATGTATGGGCCATGCCAGAGTGACTTGAATTTTCCATGGCCAAAGGTATCATGAGCAATATCGTAAGCCAGGACGAGGTCGCCTTCGCAAAATGAGCAAAGGTTGACATGTCGATCAAAGGTAGCCTTGGATTTTTTTTTAACTGCCTCGTTGTTCTGTAATGAAGATCGACGATCTTCATCCAAAGACTCTAAGTTCAACAAGCGCTACTCCATTGGAGCAGTGTTGGGTAATATCTCAATTGTGGTGCGTAAGGTGGGAATTTATCACTCGATGGGAAGAGTGGCCTCAACCCCATGGACTAGATGAAATGGTGTGAAACCAGTAGTTGTTTTCACAGCCGTACGGTAAGCCCATAGCGCAGAAAATAACATATGATGCAAATTGGTTTTATGTTTATTAATCGTGTGCTGTAACATGGTCTTGAGGACCTTGTTAACTGCTGGACCTGTCCGTTAGAGTGAGGGTAATATGGTGAGGCAAACTCGTGAGAGAATCCTAACCGAGATGATATTTCGATGAATATCTCATTCTCAAAGTGTTTCCCGTGATCGGAAACGAGTTGGAGTGGTACTTCAAAGCGGGATATGATGTGGTTAAGGAAAAAATGTGTTTTAGAGTCAGCGGTGTTGTTGAAGGTGGGCATAGCTTCTGCCCATTTGGTGAAGTAATCGACAACGACAACAATGTATTTGTGACCATTGTTGGAGGGGGGATTACAAGTCATGAATTCGATGCCCCATTTACAAAAAGGGCCAGCAATGATGATGGGATGAAGAAGAGCGGGGGGAGCTCGGGCTTTATTGGCATAGAGCTGACATTGCTCACATCGTTTCACGGCGTGAATGCAGTCGTGTTGACGGGCGAAATCGAACGCTCGTCAACTGGAGGGGTGGATCCGGTCCGGGGTTGTCTAAATAACCCAAGTCATTTAGATTAATCCACTCCGATGGATTTAGCGGCTCCTTTAGCCGATCTATGTCCTAGGAAAACGAAAGAAAAACTAAGCTAAAGAAACTAACCTAAGTGAAAAAACAACTTCTGCAAACTATATACAAATCTAATATATATATATATATATATATACAATTTACTAACTAATATTATAAAACAATAATTCTACTTATTAAATGTCCAGTTATCAATACACTTAAAACTCGATTATATATACAGTATTTACAAAATACAAATTTTGATCGAAATCTGCAAAATCATCTGTGAATTGTCTTATGACAGTGAAGCTATTATTTTTTATTTTTATAAATTTTATGAAAAAGAAATAAAATGACAACTATCTAAGCTAAGCAATGAAATAAAAATCCTAACTATAAATCTAAACTATAGAAATGAACAATGAGACGTATTCAAATTACAAGAAATTTATATATTAACTAGACTAATTAAATAACACTAACAGACTGACCTGTAATAGTGTTTCCTATTTGTCCTATGCACAGTACTCGATTTCGTTGTTTGATGGGGGAAACCCGCACCAGATTTTCCAAAAGATTCTTGTAAACAGGAAGCAGTGACGCTTGAATACAAATGACAGAATAAACAAGACATATAGCAACAACAATTTTATAATTTACAAATGATTTCATTAAGATAAATCTCACTACAAAGATTTGCACATAACTGCTAATTTAACAAAGAAGATTAACCTTCTGCTCATTAAATTCAAACAGGATAATTGTTGTATGTAAAATGAGAGACATCAAATATGGACATAATTTAAATCGCATAACATCAACCTGTAACAAATCTTGATATCTAAAGTAGTCAATAATTTGATTACAAATTGAAATGAACAAAACATGAAATAAAAGTATGATATATTGAAAGCTAAAGCCGTACAAACATCCACTTTCATTCCAGTCTGAATAATGATCAATCCATAGTCTCTGCCTCGAAGCAACGATGGATTCTTTACAAAAAATAATAGGTATATAAAGGCCACAGGATGAAACATTCCTTGTGGAAATTATCAAAACTGATTGCAAAAATATGGGAACAATCTCCCAAATTGCTATTCCTATCTAAGACTAACAACCTAATCAAAAACTGTGTAAAAAAAACATGTTCAAAGATGCCACTATCGATCCAATTCCTTTTGAAATTCATGTGTACCTATAGATACGCAAAAATACATGTTGTTCAGATTGTGTTCATTTGTAAAATCAACAGAAATTCAAATTTTATGACTAGCTACAGAATCTCGCGATTCTGTAGCTAGTTATTATTTACAAACATAATCGTATTGAATCAATTCAACCATAAAAAAAATATATGCGATTTATCAAACAAATCCTTTACTAATTCAAAGAAAACAAAATCGTTTTAAAATCACTTTTGAAACACCATACCTTGGTTTCAGGGATACGATTTGATCAAGATATTTTTGAGTTAACAATGGCAGTGGCCGCCTCTACATTTTTGAAAACGACAGAGCCCGTGGTCTTCTGCTTTTTATCATTAGCTTGCAGTCTATCATTTTATTTGGTTAACACATTTACTTGAGCCTCCAAGGACTTGATTTGGGATTGGAGCAAAGGAACATCTAAATAATATCGATCTAGCCAAGACTTGCATTCATTGCACTATGGTTGATCAGGTCGTGTAATCACAAGTGAGGAATCTCTTAAATCACCAGGAGTTCCACTGTCGAGCTTGATCCCGGGGAAGTTGGGGTCATCTCTTAGGCACGGTGGGAGGTTCGACATGTAGTCATAGGGCTTGACCGAACAGAGGCTGTGTGAGTATGGACACTCCTCGGTTAGAAACCGCTCAATATCAGAATATGAATCTTCACTCAATACAATTGGTTTCTGATCTATGTTTTTTTTAGGCTTATTGTGAGCACACCTTGATACCCACCGTGCAACCTTCTTACCCTTTCCATTGACATCGTTATTATTACCCTTACCCTTTTTCTTTGCAAACCTCTTGACAGGCTTAGCAATGTCTTTTAGGCATGAGTCAGGCAGGGTGTCGGGTAGGTCATCGTTCAGGTAGGTCGAGGGTTCAACAGAGGGTAAGAGTGTAGGAGGGGGCATGACAAGCCCGACAAGGGTTTCGGTGACCACGATTTTGTCCACTTGACCAATTTTAGGACTGGTAAAGCCATTCCTCAACAAGAAATCTTCCCAGCACTCACCACTCAACCTCAAATGATGGACTATAACAATTTTAATTAAACAGTGGTGGAAGAGGCTAGAGTCAGCCTTCTCTCTCTTGTATCGTTTAGCCATTTTATACAAACTGCGAAGGAGGAAATGTGGAATATTCAAAGGAAAATCTATGAAACTCATGAGCAGTCAGAGGTGGTAAAGAAAAACTAAACCGTATCTACCCTCGCATGTAATGAATTACTTGATAATGGCCAACAAATCATACCACTTAGACTTAAGGGTTGTGACTGGCATACCTTTGTCACAACTGTTGATTTTCCTCGAGGTAAACAAGAGAGGCCATGGCACTTCATCCACCTTCGAATTCTTAAACCATTTTTGCCCCTTGGCTGGCAGACCAGTGGCTGAGCTGAGGAAATCCTCATTCAATTCGAGTTGGATGTCCCCAACTTTGGCCCTACATCCATCAAATGTGAGTGAAAATTGTTGAGCGACCGCGAGGTTGAAACCCTTGAATTTTTCAATGAAAACTAACCAGCCATTCCTCTCCAGGTCCTCTCGGGCGTTATCAAATAACATCAACATTTGGACACCGTTGGGTTCGATTCGCACTACAGGAGACATAGCAAATAGCACACGGTCAACAGGATAATTGGTGAGGGGGTTTGACAGGGTAGACACACGACCATTTTCCCGCAGCTTACCCAAAACAAGCAGAGGCAGCCTGGAATGCCAGACAAGATGTTAATACTTATGCGTACGAGGGTGGTATAGTAGTTTGAGACCATGCATAACTATCATATCAGTTGTACAATCGACGACGCCTTGGTAAAGAGTTTCATTCAAATCATAATGGTGTATATAAAAAAAAACATTGTAAACAAAATGTAAAATGAATAACCATTTAAAACCATGACATACATGACCAAAAATCGATCTGAATGTTGAGTAAACAATGTCATTTGCATGATTTAAAAGAAACCAATATGTCTAACATTGCACCAATGATTTGAGCCCAAAATTAATGTGTTCAATATTGCACCAAGGATTTAATCAAAGACACCAGAATATCATATAACCATTGCATCAACGAATTTATAAATTGAAACCAAAGTGACAATGTTCAAATGCAAAGTGAGTAAAGGTTTGGTGTTTTGATATATGTACGACCATGGTAAGTTGGAGGTAAAAGAGTTATGACCACATAAACAAATAGGTTCATAATAATCAAAAGATCACTCTAATACCATCAACATGAATTCCAATTCAAGGTTTTCACGCTTGCAGTCATGAAAATGAAAACGAAAGGCAGGTGTGCGAAAGTGAAAGATAATAGTGTCGTTTTGTTTAAAAAATTGCGACGAGTATTGAGGGTTCAAAATCCTTGTGTAGGCAGCTTATAAGGAAAAGATAAAAATGAAAATGGTTGCCAACAATGGCGACACACTGGTAGAAGCAGTTATCTCTGCCAAAAGAACAAATATAGATTAGGATAATGAGAATAAATCTAACTCAAAAACAACCAGAAAATTGTTTAAACATCATCATTACTCATAAAAATTCCAACTGGTTATTTTAAAAGATGAAAACTGACAACAGTCTTAATAAAAGAGATTCACGATATTAAGGATAGAATCTTCAATAATGTTGACAGAGCCACTTCTTCCAGCAGGCGTCCATAGCCTCGACAGGGTTGCCATTTAACCCACTCTAATATTTGTATCTTGCCAGGAAGTTCCAGATCAGAATAAAGGGCATTTTAAGGTCAAGAGATTTCATATTTGCAAATTTTCATATACTCAACATTGCTTCACTGCCAGCGGGCCTATTCAGTACCCCAACGAAGTTATCTTGGCGTCATGCATGCATTTACTCGCTGCCAGTAGACCTGTTCAGTATCCCGACGTGTTTACAAGCACTTCCCACAGCTCTTAAATGATTTATTTGGTTTTTAGAGATATATAATTGAGTGGGGTGACGCTGAAAATTATGATATTTTGGACATATTTTTACAGACCTTGAGATAGATTTTTAAACTGTCCCTTTTTTAAGATCTAGAGATAGTTTATTAACAAACCGACCTTCGAAGGCAGGGAGACATCTTCTGAGTTATTCCCTTAAGGAACAAGGATAGCGTAAGAAGAAAATGGATGATCGTGACAGGCTTCAATTACAGATTGAAATCAATAAACTTCTTTCAAAAAAACAGGCTTTCTTTAACATGGCTGTAAATATCAGAAGTGTATCATAATTGATGTTTAGACAAACTTTCAACAGTCATTTCAGAGGAAAATAAATTTTTGTTTTCTTTGTCTGAACAGTTTATAATGTAGGTATGTGTATTTCAAAAGTAAAAAAAAAAAATTGATAAGCGTAAGGGAGAAATCAAAACCAAAACAACAAAAGAAAATGAAAAACAAACAAGGAAAAATATTTACAATGTGTACACAGGGTTGTCCTTAAGAGAAATACCTTTTTAGAGCTTGGCCATTCACCGGATAGGTGTCTGGCTGTCCCTCTAGACTCTGTAATCGGAAAGAGTTGGGAACCAATTTCTCAGCAATTAAAAACGGTCCTAGCCATAAGTTCTGAAACTTCGTATGTTCTCCCTTTCCCTCATGTGGTTTGTCCCATTTTAGGACAAGGTCACCTACTTCAAATTTCTTGTCAGAAGCAGAGTTGGAATCAAACCATCTTTTGACCACTAGTTGATGTTGATCCAACTTTAATTTTGCTTGACCCCTTACCTCTTCTAGTTTTATTAAAGAGTTAATTCGATTCTCCAAAGGGGGGTAGTCCTCTTCCTGTATTTTCTGTGACAGATGCAGTGAGGGAAGAAGAATATGTGGTGGCAGAATTTCTTCTCTGCCATAGACGAGAAAAAAGGGAGATTTACCCACAACAGTTTTTGGTGTTACTCTATCAGCCTAGATTGCGTTTAACAGTGCATTATGCCAATTTTTGTGATTTTCAGCTACTGTTCTCTTGATGATTTTAATCAGATTCTTATTAGTTGAGTCTACCAATTCATTGCCCTGAGGATAATAGCTGGGAAAATATTTCAATTTAATTCCTTTTTCTAGAGCGAACTCACTCATCTCAAGAGACGAAAAATAAGAAGTGTTATCGAATACTAAACAGTCAGGGATACCAAAACGAGTAATAATATTCGAATTTAAAAAGGCAATTACCTGACTGGTATTTACGACTCTTAATGGGGCAGCTTCAGACCACCCGGTGAAGTAATATGTGATTGTTATAATAAACTTATGCTTCTATGAGGATGGAGGATTGATTGGACCTATAATATCAATACCCCACTGCTGAAAAGGGGAGTCTACTGAAACAGGCTGCAAAGGGAAGGCTAGTTTATGTATCCGCCCGGATGCATTTTGACAAATAATACACTTGCGACACAAGGCATGAGAATCTCTAAAAAGTGTAGAACAGTAATAACCTGCTCTTAAAAATTTATGGGCAATGGTATCCCCACCAAAATGCCCACCAGCTTCTCCTGCATGCAATTCTAGTAAGACCGTTTTTTCTTCATCTTTCTCAAGACAACGCATTAGTACTCCATCAAAATTTTGACGAAACATAATACCATTAATCAACTGAAAGGAGGAAGATTTTAATCTTAAATATCTTATTTTAGTGGGATCCAGGTGACGGGGGGCTGACCGATGTTCAAGACAGAATTTTATATCGTCATACTAGGGACTGACAGAGTTTTGTGCACAACAGATTGAATTTTGATTGTGTTGTCCAAGGTTTGACACATCGTTTTCTTCTTGCTGTCCTACCGCTGAGTCAGCGACTAAATTGCATAGCCATTGGCCTCTCACTATTTGTGCTGGGGTGATTTCTGTGTCATACTCTTGTAAGGAGGTGACCCAGTTTGCCCTCTTTTCGCCTATTTCTTTCTGCACTAACAGATTTCTGACGGCTGGGTAAGGGACAATAATTTTCGTCCTAGATTTCAAAAGATAAGATCGGAAGTGATTTACTTCTTTAAAAATAGCATAGGCTTGCTAATATACCACTAGGTAATTAAGTTCTGCGCCTTTGAAAGCAGAGCTCATAAAGGCAATTGGGACTTCATTATTTTCAGCGTTCTTTTGAGTTAGGACAACAACGTAGGAGCGGTCATAAGAAAATGTGTAGAGCGTGAAGTCTTGTGAAAAGTCAGGGCTCATGAGAGAAGGAGCGTCTATTATGGCCTTTTTTACTGAATTAAAATCTTAGTTTTCTAAGGGTCCCCAATGATATTGTGCATCCTTCTTAATTAAATTCTGTAAAGGTCTCACCATTTCCGAAAAATTGGGGACGAATCTCCTGACAAAGTTTATCTGGCCTAAGAAAGACTGCATAGACTTTTCTGACGAGGGAGGAGGGAGTTTCGAGATTACTTGAGTCCTTTCAGGGTCGATAATCATCCCTTTCCTTGACAAAATAAATCCTAAGAGCTTACCTTGTTCTACTGCGAAGATAGATTTTTTAGGATTCAAGGAAATGTCGTACTTACGACATTGTTGTAAAACGGATCTCAAATGAGCTAGATAATCAGCTTTGTTTTTCGAAAAAATAGTAACGTCATCTAGGTAAACTACGACAGATTGATTGATTAAGCCTCGAAAAGCGATGTCCATCGCTCTCTGGAAAGTGGCACCAGCATTAATGAGTCCAAACGGAATTTTCCTATAAGCGTAGGTGCCCCATGGTGTGCGGAAGGTAGTTTTAAGTTGGTCTGGAGGAGACATGAGGACTTGGTTGTACCCTGAAAAACCATCCAATAAGGATAGTATTTCAGAACCAGATACCTATTGAAGGATCTGTTCCATGGGTGGGACAGGGTAGTTGTCTTTATTAGACGCTCGATTAAGGTTTCAGAAATCGACGCATAGTCGGATTTCACCACTCTTCCTCCGGACAGGGACAAGGTTAGAAACCCATTGCGTGTGCCTAACTGGGAAAATTATCTTAGCATTCAGGAGTTTATTTAATTCTTTTTTGGCAGTCGGTTTGAGCTTAGGGTGCATTTTTCTTAACTTTTGTTGAAACGACAGGGTTTGGGGTTTCATAGGAATGACGTGTTGTATGATGTTAGGGTCAAAGGTTTTTAGGTCATCATATGTCCATGCAAAAAAATCTTTGAATTCCTTAAACAATTTAATAAATGTCGCTTTCTCTTGTTCATAACACCCCACCCCTAAATTAATGCACTGTGGATTATCATTAGTTCCCAAGTTTACTTTTTCATACGATAAAGAGGAACTATTTGTTTTACAGTTGACCGATTTTTTGAATTTGTCTTGAAGATCATAAAAATTTTCTAATCTAACTACAGATTTAGGGATAGAATTTACCATGTCCGATGAAGATTCAGGAGATCTCGGATGTGGTATTACCGTGAAATCATGCAGATTGTCGTCATGAGTGCATTCGTCGATCACTGTGCCTTGGAAATTTTATTCCATATGCAGGAAACTAATAATTTGTTGATCGTCGTCGAAGACTCTCCAATTTGTGATGTTGTCGGGAACGAATGGCATGAACAACAGTTCGATGGAGAATGCATTCAGAGACAAGCCTTCTGCAGGAAAGATTTTCGAAGCTACATTAGCTAATAAATCGGCTTCCGAATTATTCAATCTAGGAATAGAATTTATGTTAAAAGTAGAAAACTTATTCATCAAATTCCATACCTCAGATTGGTAGCTTTTGAGATGCGGGAATAAACAGTGGATAGAATCTCTTACCTGTCTAACCACGATTTCTGAATTGCCAAAGACAGTCAAATTTTGAATGTTCATATCTAGTGCTTTTCTGAGGCCTTGCAATAAAGCCTCATATTCTGTTGTGTTGTTTTTACATTCAAACTCTAACCTGCATGCAATCAGGGTTTTTTTACCTGTTGGATCAATAATAATGCAGCCCGCAACAACTCCTTCCTTGGACTTTGATCCGTCAAAGTAAAGAGACCATATTTGATTTTTGTCGGGTGCATGAGACCATTGGGTAGAAACTGTTGGCTTCATATATGCCACACTCTCAGACTGTTGTTCCGGGTTAGTGATAGCTGAAGTCTCGGCCATGAAATTACCGAAAAAGGTATCCATCCCTTGTATTTCGGGTGAATCGTCAAAAGGTGTAAATGGTTCATTGGGATCATTTAAATCGGTCACTGGGAACTTTAGGTAACGTTCATGATTTACCTTGATTTTGTTGGGCTTTCCGTTCTCGGGAAGCCACAAGTGAGACCAATCTATCGCAAAATAGTCGTGAAGCTACTCTGACCAGTCTCTACTTAAAAACAAACCATAAACTTCTGGAATATCCACAACAATAATATCATTCACTTGATGAACTTTGGGGTTAGACGATAATCTTATAAGCACATTCCTTAATTCGCCTATAACTTTAACACTAGTTCGATCAAGTTGGATGATCTTTAACGTGGATGATTCAACTTCAGCATTAATCTTCTGATACATAGACCATGGCATTACATTGGATGACGCTCCTGAGTCTACCATACAATTGTGCACGTTCCTATTAAATATTTCGAAAGTTAACAAAAATGGAGGTACATTTCTGTGAGTACTAATGGTGGAAGCTTGTGGCTTTTTACTCACGGCCTCTAAAGCTAATTTATCTACATTTGTTACATTATTTACATGAAGGTATCTCTTCTCATGAGGATTATAATCGTTCTTAGTGGAGGCCTTCTGAGGGACTTTTGGGTTATTCTTAAAAACTTTGTTACTGCTTGGATTACCGTTTTTTCTATTTTATGCGATATTCTGTAACATTTTGTGTAGTAGAAACAAAAATTTTAATAATTCATAAACAGAAATGTTAGCCCTTAACTTTTTTAGATCTTCAACTAAATCATAATCTAAGTTTGGGTTTACATGACTATGTTTAGTCTCAGCTGATTTAGATTGTTTTGGGGGTAAAGTCGTAGTGTTTTCAGAAGCGGGTTTGTTTGTTGTCTTACTCCTAGTATTGTAGGGATGTACTGTCTCGAAATTAGCTTGAAAAATGCTATCCGAGAAGTGTCCAAAAATGTTCGGAGAAGATTCATCTTCTTCAACTGTTTCTTGTTCAACTACCTCCTCAGGGGTCTCAGGGGGCATCAAGTTATCCTGGGCTTCTAGAATTGTTTGAATGGCGAATTGCAAACTTTCTAGATTTAGGCCCTCGGTATTTGAATTAGGTCGATTGGTGGGAAAAGGATTCCTAAACGGGGGTTTGTAAGGCCCTTTCCTCGAAGAAGCTTCTTCAACCATCCTTTTCAAATCTATAACTTGATTTGATAGTTTTTGAACGACTTTTGTCAATTTTTCTAAATCTGAGCTTTGAGGTTGAGTTTTATTTTGGGCAGGTCTAGGGAGGATTTCGATTTTCTTTTTGGAAGATGAACTAGTCTCTATTTTGTTTCTAGTAGTTTCTTTTAAGCTAAGGATGTCTTTATCAATCTAACTGGCCTCTGCGAAGGCCTCTAACAACGTGGCTTTCTTAGATCTCTTTACCCAAATGGATATACTTTGATGTAAGGCTTTCGTATAGTATGCTATGATAAGATTCTCAGCAGGCATCGAATCCGTAGGGATTCGGTTCTTTAGTGTTAAGAATATTTGGTTAAAGTCTTTGATTTTCTCTTTGGGGTTCATTCTTAAACTAGAAATCTCCATGACTAGAACTTATGGGGACTTATCATCTCCAAACTTCTCAAGAAAGAAGGATTCAAACTACCAAGTAGAGGCATTGCCCTCGAAAGTATAGGGGAACAACCTATAGACTACGTCTTTGTGCTCGACATTACGGAGTCTAATGGATAACATAAACTTTTTAATGTGATCTTCGACGATCTGTTTATATTCAGGGTCAAACTTGGGGAGCCACTTCTCCGGATGTTTGGGTAAGGGAGGCTAAGGCCCGCGTATGGATACAACATCTTGGTCAAGCCAGGGTCTAGCAGGATTGTTCTGATTGGCCATTGGTGTGGGTGGTGTAGAAGGCTGGGATGAGGAACTGCCTTCGTCAGAAGAGTCTTCTCCAGAAGAATAAGGGGATGATGGAGGTGGTGAGGCTTGTATACCGGATCCTCCTGCTGTAGGAGTGATGATTGGATCTATAGGGTTTAAAGTGAGGTTAGTGCCTCCAAGTTGTTCTCTGATATCAGAGAAATATAATGGTTGGTCCAAATATCGATTTGGTTGCCTTAAGTGGGCGAAGGCACTATGTGTTCTTATGAGAGATTGGCGGACAATCTCTTGTACGTCACCACCTGTAGGATTTGGGGTTACTGGTTCAACTGTGATCCGTAGATCGTCGTTTGATGTGGTTGTTGTTTGAGGGACGACGTTGTCATTTGAATGACTTCTTGTCACTATAGGTGAGCGGTTGGGTGGTGTAGGAGTCTTACGACCGCCTCGTGCCATTAATAATTTTTAGGCCCTCCTTCTAGCGCCATTTGTTGATAGGCAAAATCGACCACTCGTCAACTGGAGGGGTGGATCCGGTCCGGAGTTGTCTAAATAACCCAAGCTGTTTTGATTAATCCACTCTGACGGGTTTAGCGGCTCCATTAGCCGATCTAAGTCCTAGGAAAATGAAAGAAAAACTAAGCTAAAGAAACTAACCTAAGTGAAAAAACAACTTATGCAAACTATATACAAATCTAATATATATATATATATATATATACAGTTTACTAAACAATATTATAAAACAATAATTCTACTTATTAAATGTTCAGTTATCAATACAATTAAAACTCAATTATATATACAGTATTTACAAAATACAAATTTTGATCGAAATCTGCAAAATCATCTGTGAATTGTCTTATGACAACGACGCTATTATTTTTTATTTTTATAACTTTTATGAAAAAGAAATAAAATGACAACTATCTAAGCTAAGCAATGAAATAACAATCCTAACTGTAAATATAAACTATAGAAATGAACAGTGAGATGTATTCAAATTACAAGAAATTTATATATTAACTAGACTAATTAAATAACACTAACAAACTGACCTGTAATAGCGTTTCCTATTTGTCCTGTGCATAGTACTCGATTTTGATGTTTGATGGGGGAAACCCGCACCAAATTTTCCAAAAGATTCTCGTAAACAGGAAGCAGTGACGCTTGAATACGAATGACAGAACAAACAAGACATATAGCAACAACAATTTTATAATTTACAAATGATTTCATTAAGATAAATCTCACTGTAAAGATTTTCACATAACTGCTAATTTAACAAAGAAGATTAACCTTCTGCTCATTAAATTGAAACATGATAATTGTTGTACGTAAAATGAGAGAAATCAAATATGGATAGAATTTAAATCACATAACATCAACCTGTAACAAATCTTGATATCTAAAGTAGTCAATAATTTGATTACAAATTGAAATGAACAAAACATGAAATAAAAGTATGATATATTGAAAGCTAAAGCCGTACAAACATCCACTTTCATTCCAGTCTAAATAATGATCAATCCATAGTCTCTGCCTCGAAGCAACGATGGATTCTTTACAAAAAATAATAGGTATATAAATGCCACATTATGAAACATTCCTTGTGGAAATTATCAAAACTGTTTGCAAAAATATGGGAACAATCTCCCAAATTGCTATACCTATCTAAGACTAACAACCTAATCCAAAATTGTGTAAAAAAAACATGTTCAAAGATGCCACTATCGATCCAATTCCTTTTGAAATTTGTGTGTACCTGTAGATACACAAAAATATATGTTGTTCAGATTGTGTTCATTTGTAAAATCAACAGAAATTCAAATTTTATGACTAGCTACAGAATCTCACGATTATGTAGCTAGTTATTATTTACAAACATAATCGTATTGAATCAATTCAACCATAATAGAAATAAATGTGATTTATCAAACAAATCCTTTACTAATTCAAAGCAAACAAAATCGTTTTAAAATCACTTTTGAAACACCATACCTTGGTTTCAAGGATACGATTTGATCAAGCTATTTTTGAGTTAAAAATGGCAAGGGTCGCCTCTACATTTTTGAAAACGACAGAGCCTGTGGTCTTCTGCCTTTTATCATTAGCTTGCAGTCTATCATTTTCTTTGGTTAACACATTTACTTGAGCCTCCAAGGACTTGATTCTGGATTGGAGCAAAGGAACATCTGAATAATATCGATCGAGCCAAGACTTGCATTCATTGCACTGTGGTTGATCAGGTCGTGTAATCACAGGTGAGGAATCTCTTAAATCACCAGGACTTCCACTGTCAAGCTTGATCCCAGGGAAGTTGGGGTCATCTCTTAGGCACGGTGGGAGGTTCGACATGTAGTCATAGGGCTTGACTGAACAGAGGTCGTGTCAGTATGGATACTCCTCGGTTAGAAACTGCTCAATCTTAGAATCCGAATCTTCACTCAATACCATTGGTTTCTGATCTATGTTTTGTTTAGGCTTATTGCGAGCACACATTGATACCCAGCGCGCAGCCTTCTTACCCTTGCCATTGACATCATTATTATTACCCTTACCCTTTTTCTTTGCAGACCTCTTGACAGGCTTAGCACTTTATTTTAGGCATGAGTCAGGCAGGGTGTCGGGTAGGTCATCGTTCGGGTAGGTCGAGGGTTCAACAGAGGGTAAGAGTGTAGGAGGGGGCATGGCAGGCCTGACAAGGGTTTCGGTGACCACGGTTTTGTCCACTTGACCAATTTCAGGATTGGCAAAGCCATTCCTCAATAATAAATCTTCCCAACAATCGCCACTCAACCTCAAATGATCGACTATAACAATTTTAATTAAATAGTGGTGGAAGAGGTTGGAGTCGTCCATCTCCCTCTTGTATCGTTTAGCCATTTTATACAAACTGCAAAGGAGGAAATGCGACATATTCAAAGGAAAATATATGAAACTCATGAGCAGTCGGAGGTGGTAAAGAAAAACTAAACCGTATCTACCCTCGCATGTAATGAATTGCTTGATAATGGCCAACAAATCATGCCACCTAGACTTAAGGGCTGTGACTAGCATACCTTTCTCACAACTGTTGATTTTCCTTGAGGTAAACAGGAGCGACCATGGAACGTCATCCACCTTCGAATTCTTAAACCATTTCTACCCCTTGGCTAGCAAACCAGTGGCTGAGATGAGGAAATCCTCGTTCAATTCGAGTTGGATGTCCCCAACTTTTACCCTGCATGCATCAAATGTGAGTGTAAATTGCTGAGCGACCGCGAGGTTGAAACCCTCGAATTTTTCAATGAAAACTAACCAGCCATTCCTCTCCAGGTCCTCTCGGGCATTATCAAATAACAACAATGTTTTGACACCGTTGGGTTCGATTCTCACTATAGGATCCATAGCAGATAGCACACAGTCAACAGGATAATTGGTGAGGGGGTTTGACAGGGTAGACACAGGACCATTTTCCCGCAGCTTACCCAAAACAAGTAGAGGCAACCTGAAATGCCAGGCAAGACATTAATGCTTATGCATGTGAGGGTGGTATAGTAGTTTGAGACCATGCATAACTATCATATCAGTTGTACAATCGAAAGGTGCCTTGGTAAAGAGTTTCATTTAAATCATAATGGTGTATATAAAAAAAAACATTGTAAACAAAATGTCAAACGAATAACCATTTAAAACCATGACATACATGACCAAAAATCACTCTGAATGTTGAGTAAACAATGTCATTTGCATGATTTAAAAGAAACCAATATTTCTAACATTGCACCAATGATTTGAGCCCAAAATTAATGTGTTCAATATTGCACCAAGGATTTAATCAAAGACACCAGAATATCATATAACCATTGCATCAACGAATTTATAAATTGAAACCAAAGTGACAATGTTCAAATGCAAAGTGAGTAAAGGTTTGGTGTTTTGATATATGTACGACCAGTGGTAAGTTGGAGGTAAAAGAGTTATGACCACATAAACAAATAGGTTCATAATAATCAAAAGATCACTCTAATGCCATCAACATGAATTCCAATTCAAGGTTTTCATGCTTGCAGTCATGAAAATGAAAACGAAAGGCAGGTGTGCGAAAGCGAAAGATAATAGTGTCGTTTTGTTTAAAAAATTGCGACGAGTATTGAGGGTTCAAAATCCTTGTGTAGGCAGCTTATAAGAAAAATATAAGAATGAAAATGGTTGCCAACAAGTCGTGAAACAAGGTAGGCCAAAAGTAACCGGCTCGGATAATCTTCTGAGCAGTGGATATGCCCGAGAGATGGCCCCCACATGCGTCGTTGTGGCAGTCGTTTAAGACTCTATCGGCCTCATCAATAGTCAGGCATCGACGAAGAATGGTGTCAACTCCCTGCCAGCATAGGATGTCTCTGATGAGGAGGTAGCGGGGGGCCTGATGGAGAATACGACGACGATCATCTCGTGAAAGGTGGTTACCGAACTTTTGAGTTCAGACATAGACGAGGAGGTCGTCGTACCAAGGATCATTTGAAGTGATGTAAAAGAGATGTTCGTCAAGAAAGTCGGTGTTGACGGGGGTACTGGTGGTGTCAGAGGGGAGGGTCATGACAAGTTCGGCGAGAACGAGGGCCTTCTTAATCTTAGGTGTTGAGAACTTGAGGTCATAATCCTGAAGGATAACGATCCATCGAGCAATTTTTTCATTAACTTGCCAACGACTGAGAAAGTACTGCATAGGGTTGGAATCTGCTACGACCTTTGTTGTGCAAAGCAGAATGTAGTGGTAAAGTTTCTGGATTGCGAGGACGACTACAAGAGAAAGTTTCTCTTCATGTTTATACTTCAAGGGTGGCCCTGACAGGTTTTTACTAACGTAATAAATGACGTGCTCACAATTGTCATCACCTAGCTAGACGAGAACTCCTGCTACTAATACAGATGATGCTGATACGTAGAGGATATAGTTGTGATTGTTGTCAGGTACACTAATTAAATGTGTGTTCGAGAGTGTTGTTTTAAGATTGTCAAATGACTATTGGGCATGGTCGTCCCAGTGAAATGGGATGTCGTGACATAGTAAGCGAAGGAAACTGTGTGCGCATATGGTATAGTCTGGGACAAACCGTCGTAGAAAGTTAGCTTTGCCTTGTAGGCTCTGAAGTTGACGTAAATTCCGAGGAGGTGGAATTTCAGTGATAGCTTGGACTTTGAGGAGGTCCATGGTAATACCTCTTTGGAAAACGATAAAGCTGAGGAGGTGTCCTGCAATGACACAGAACACGCACTTGAGAGGATTCAAGCGGATGTTGTACTGACGACACCATTGAAAGATCATTTGTAAATCATCAAGATGTTGGGTGCGTTTCTTGGATCGAGCTCTGAGGTCGTCCAAGTAGGCAAGGATGATATGAGCCAGATCATGAAAGATGTATGTCATAGCCCATTGGAAAGTTGCGCCGACATTCTTTAAGCCAAAAGGCATGACACGATATGGAAAAGTAACCCAAGGGGTAGTGAATGTGGTTTTATACTGATCGGCAGGGTGAATTTGAATTTGATTATAACCAGAGAATCCTTCCATAAAGGATAGAGCCTCGTGGCCTGCGCAGTCGTTGATAATTTGATCGATGAAAGGCATTGGAAAGTTGTCTTTGGGACATGCGTGATTGAGATCGCAAAAGTCTGTGCAAACGTGGATAGTGCCATGTTTTTTGTTAATGGGTACAAGGTTGGAAACCCATGAGGTATAGGTGATGGGGTAAATCAACCCGGTAGCATGTAATTTGTCAATTTCAGCTTTGATGGCCGTGAATTTGGATGGGTGTAGCGGTCGTTGTTTTTGAAGAACTGGTGTAATGTCTGGCCAGGTGTCGATGCGATGTTTGAAAATAAAGGGATCGAGGCAAGGCATTTATGTGTATGACCAGGCGAAAATATCCCGATATTCCTGGAAGAGGGATTTATAGGCGATGATTTTCTGAGGAGTGCAAGCAGCTCCAATGGTGATTTCTTCGACGATGCCATTTTTTATGGAAATGTCGATTTTGATGGTTGGGGAAATGTTGGCCATGTTTCCTTCTCCAAAAGAATCAGGGGCAGGAATGGGGTTTTGAACCAGTCGATAGGCCCTGATGGGATAAAATCCTTGGTTTCGACTGCGTAGATGGGGTGTTGGTTAGGAGGCGTGGAGGCTTCCTGTGGAAAGAAGAGTGTGTGGTGGTGCAGCGCATCCCAGGGGTAGTCCGGGTGGTTTATCTCTTCGAGTATTTATTCATCGCAGTGGAAGTGACGGGAATACAAGGGGTCATGAGGAGTGATATCGGTGACTATTGTCGTGTGGTTTCCCCCTGGTGAGGAAGAAACAGGGGGAACAATGCTAGGAGATGGTGAGGGTTCACTCGACATAAACCAGATATTGAAGTACTGAGGAGTACCTATGGTAGTTGGGTGTAAAATGTCCGTAGGCGAATGAGTGGGAGAGTTGGGGGGATTGGGGGTGAATCCTCAGATAAGTCATCTAAGAACCATGGAGGCATTGGAAGGGCCTCGAGTTTGAGAGAAATGACATGAAGATCCTCTACTGACGAGGTAATGTCAATTATCGACTCTGCGGGCCGTTGAAGCAGGGTCAATTGGCGTTGTCTGTATTCAAGGATCATAGGACACTTGTATGTAAAATGATCTAATGAGTCACATAGAGAGCAAGGGCGTATCATACTTTCATTGACTGAAGTGGTGACATAACGAATGTCGGTGATATGTGTTGAGGAGGACGTAGCAGGACTGGGGTTTCTCTAGAAGCTCTGGTGTACTACGGCTAATGTATGCCGAAAGCATGGCAATGCTGGGCAATGGTGGGTATAATGGCCATATTCTGAACATAAAGAGCAAGTGAATTTGGTCCGCAACCATTTACTACTAGAATGGGGGGTGGTAGTGGCAGGATTGGTTGTAGTGGCGAGTGTTGGGGGAGTTTGATTGAGTGGAATCAAATTCTGTAACTCTGGTAGAGATGGGCAGTTGTTGGTTTGGTGTCCCTCTTTCTCACATAGTGCGCAAGGAGGTTGGATGCATGGAGGAAGTGGAGTTGTGGGCTCCTTCTTATTTCTCATGCCCCCAGTTGTGGTAGGGGGGTTAGTGAGTGGGGGTGTGGTGGGAGTAAGTATGGGAATCGTCATGGGGATTCCTTCTTTTTTGGGGGGAAGGGATGGTCGAGGGACCATCTCTGATGGGTGTAAATACCAAACTGGGATTGCTAACACCATATTAGGTAGGGTGAGCATTGCGGCTACCTGGAAAGCTTTGATGCCTGGTGGAGGGTAAAAGAAGGGAATTTGGGTGATGGCTTGGGGAACTGTCTCCCAAACTGGGATATGTCCTTAGGGAGAGGTGGAATCGTGGACTAGTGGGGTCGACGAGTGTGTAGGAGGTTCTTGAGGGGGGAGTTCTGTGATGAGTGGGACGTCAGATATGATAGAATCCTCTGTAGGAGGAAGGGTATCCTCTGTGTGAGTTCCGTTAGATGATACAACGCATACTTGATTGGAAGGATGAAGGAGTGGTGGTGCTCCATGGTAAGTTCCTAACAATGATGGATATTTGAAAATTCTAGGACCCATCTCGACGAGTGGGTATGCATCGTGGCTTGTGTGGATGAGAGGAAGGATTTTATCGATGTTGGCAAATGGATTAGGCTCGTAATGCGAGACTTGGTCAATAGTAAAGATCTTCCCATTATGAGGGAACGTCATTGTCCGAAAGACGGAATATGCCACTACCTTCATAGCGTACATGTAGCTACGACCGAACATGATATTATAATCGAGTGGGGCGTCGATAACTTCGATGTCGATGAGAATAGTCTTGCCCCCGAGTTCAATGGGGACATTTTGGAAGAGCCCTTCAAGAGACAATGGTCGTTTGTCATAAGCTCGTAAGGTGATGGCATAGGGTATGAGTTCGGGGGAACCAAGTTTCTGCCATACTGTTTTTGACATAATGCATGTAGATGCACNGTTCCGTATTTTTACTAGTATTTAAAAAGCGATCAAGGCAGGAAGGTGAGGTTCTCCACTTTCAAGATCAAAGGTAATGAGTCGGGTATCTACGGGGTTGACTGCCCCCAAGGAGGAAAGTAATGATTTCTGTTGAGTGGGACAACTCTGGAGGACTTTCAAAACTGACAAGGCCGCCAGGGATTGTGCTAAGTCATCTACCAAACTATAGTTATGAGCTGCCCTAGCCTGTGGGTTGTGGACATTCCTATGCAATGGGATGTGAGGGATGCGAAGAGGTGGCTCAGCGGTAGGGCGAGGAATCACCAACGGGGGTCCCGTCGGTGTAGGGTTTGTCTCTGGAGGGATGGGAGGAGACTCAACGAGTGCATGATACTGACGATTATGTGTTTGCAGAAGGATTTCTTCCTCACTAGTGAGGAGAATTGTGCAATCTGCTAGATTGTTGGGGTTGAGGTATTGCCCTACCTGAGGTGGGGGATGTTGTGTGTCTTGTTGGGTTTTTATCACACCTTGATGTGGAATAGGATTCTGTAGCACGGTAGGAGGGGGTTTTTGCACATATTTTTGTGGTACCTATTGAGGGGAAAGCGGTGCTGGAGGATGGGGAAGACTACCAAAGTCTTTCAACCGTTTGAAATCAACATTTTGGGGGAAATGATGAGTGTAATGGCCAAACTCGCCAAAAAGGGCACAAGGGAAGTTGGTTTTAAAATTATTGTTATTTCTCCCTTGGTGCCTATTATTATTTCCCCCCTGTGGATTTTGATTCCCTTGGTTCTGGTTTCCCCTAGTGGATTGGTTCTGCTGGGGTTGATTCCCGCCTTGACCTGGGTTGTTGTTGTTCCTGTTCCATCCTTTATTTTTGGAATTTTTTGATGGATGGGTTGGATTGGCCGTATTCAGCTGTTCGAAATTTTGGTATTGCTGAACGACAGAGGGTTGAACAAAATTCACCCCCACATGAGGATGTGGGGGAGCCATGGGTTGTGGGGGACTAGGAAATGGGAAGTATGGATTTTGTGGTGATAACGATCCATAAGGTAAATAGGAAGGCGTAGTGCTTTCTCTAGTNCCTGTATTCCGACGGGTATTGAGGTGTTCCATACATCAGTGGTGGTTGGGGTTGTGGACCATTGTGAGTGGTGGTACCAATTAGTCCGTCTGCTGAGTGAGACATCCCAGGTTTGTCTTGGCCAAATGGCACAGGTTTTGGAAGATCAGGAAGTACAGTGTATAAGTACCCTGACTGTGCATAGATGAGGTCATACTGTTGAGCCTTATTGATGGCTTCCTCTTTAGATTGAGGGAAGGT
>SNQJ01S0127879.1:0-19084 GCA_010110895.2 Picea sitchensis
AAGACTTACACACTTTAATGGATAAGAAATCATCATCAAATGCACATAACAAAACAGTGCACAATCAAATTTGCAATTTCATCTAAGTATGTGGACGAAGTAACTTGTGATGTTGTGTCGTTAAGAGAATGTGGAATGATCTTTGGTAGTCCATACTTATTTGATCGTAAGGCAATCTTCTATAGGACAAAGAATCAATATCAATTCACTAAAGCAAGTCATGATTATGTTGTTCATGCTCATCATGTTAAAACAAATAAAACACTTCAAACAAGGGAACAATTAACGAATGCAGTGCAAGCATGCAACAAACCAATAATTTTTTCAAATATAGTAATTGATCTTAAGCAGGAACAAAATATGGTTGTTGAATGGAAAATCAATCATAAGTTGCTTCAAGATAAGCTCATGTCGTGCAGATATCTAAAGTATATCAGCTCATTTGCAGTCGTCTTTTTGATGCTGTCATTAGCAATGTTTATTACATGGATGATAGTAGCTTCAGTAAGATGTAACAGGGTTCAAATGGCTAAAAATATACTGTTAGTTGTCATGATTGTGTTAGAGTTGATCTTGATGAGACAGGTGCACAGGACAGAGTTCAGAGACAGAGAGCAAGTTGGGTGGCCTATCCTGAGCTTGTTGACTGGTCAATAACCTTTTGGGGACCAAAAGGTCTTATTGTGGGGAGGTGTGATCCGAAATAGGGTCCAGAAGCCTGACAGGGCTTGAAAAATGCTCAAAAAAGAAAGTGCTCGGAATGCGACGAAACTAGTTCCATTGCGTCTGTCTCATCTTCCTGATTCCGACGGTATATTTACTTTGCCAAATGGGTTTCGTATGGAGAAGATATCGCATTCTATCCGAAAAGTCAAACAGGCAAAAAAAATTGTTGACTGTGCAGACCGTACAGTCCGTACGGACGTTGACGTTGCATGTCCGTACGTTGACATGGTAGGTCCATACAGGTGACACGTGGCAGCTCCAGGAAGTGAGACGTGGCAGGCAGATGTGGACATTTGGGCGCCAGTTGGACCTATCTCGAGGTGACACATGTCACCATTGTAAGGTTGACATGTGGCACGGGTGACATCAGCAGGTGACGTGGCAAGATGAACGGGCAGTACGGAAGCTGACGCGGCAGTTTGATGTGGCAGTATGGTAGTTTGACGTGGCATGCATGTGGGCCAATCAGCGGTTGAAAAGTGTCAGTTTGTGGTTGGTGATTAAGGTGCCACGTGGCCCAGTCAAGGGTTGCCACGTGGCACCCGGTGATTTGTTCGTCGGTTTATGTGAAATTTCATTGCATGGCCAAGGGTCGAACCTGCGACCTCTCGATAGGCAGTGGATTGGCGGGGCTGGGCTAACCGTCCGCCCCCATGGTGGTGCTTGTAAACCAATCGGCGCATATTTTATTTGAATTCGTTGTAATGGTTCATTGGCAGGGGAAAGGGTCGGGGCTTAGCCCTAGCCCTCGGCATTACCATATAACCATCGCATACGACCACAAGTGCGGAGCTATGGCGCGGGGTTTAAACCATAGCCCGTGGGCTTGGTGTATACCATGTGACCATTGCTATATGCGCGCGGGGTTGTTTTAATGTGGTTTGAACGATTTAACTTTTGGCCCATGGCTATATGCCAATATTACACGTGATCGGGAGCTAGATTCGAATGGAGAGGGGCCAGCGCTTAGCCCTTTGGGCTAGCGCTAGGCCATATGAACCCATATGACCCTGTCAAGGGGGCGTACGCTGGGCCAAAGGGGGCTTATGCCCAAACTAACTATAAAGTGGGTTTTGTAACTATAATTTGGGTTTTTATGGTTATGTAACCTATTTTTAATTAGTTTTCTCCATTTTTTTGGAGTTATTGGGTAGTTTTGGAGCCTAAATTTTGGGAGGAAGTTGGAGATGAGTAACAAACTTCCCAGCTTTATAACCCAGGCCTGTTTGAGGCCATAGGGGGCATTCAGAGAAGAATTATGTTGAGGAGAAGCCAAGCCAAAGACATTTTGAGGCAGAGAAGCTTTTGAGGAGGAGACGCTGTCGAACCATTTCTGGGAGCTCCAGATGTCCGTTTTGCGTGCCATTTTCTTTGTTGGGTTCTTGAGATATGGAAAAACATGACCAGATCAGTCTTGTAGCCATTTGGTATTACAACAATGTACTTTTGATATTTTGAACAGAAATAAAGAAGCCTCCCCCATAGAGAAAAAGGCCCGGAGACGTAGGAAAAGTTGTGTCGAACTCCATTATCAATCTGCGTGTTATGGTTTTTTGTTTATTATTTCATTTCAGATCTACAAATGTATATACGACTGTCAATATTCCTCTTCTTTCCTCATTCTTTAACTAAGTTTCTCAAATGGTTAATTAACGCATGCAAAATTAAAACTCAACCATAAGTCATTAAAAAATCCTCACGGATCATTATGTCATGTCAACGAAAGTCGTAGTGAATCCCAAGTTGCGGGTCGAACCTGGCTCTGATACCATATGTAACGAACATCCTCATTACGACGACAAACCTCTTATAACAAGTGCAGTTTTTTTTTTTTAAAGTGTATGCGCGCGTGTACAAGGGAAACAAACACATTCGACTCTACGTCACCACTTGACGATGATCGAGACACAAAACACGATGAACACAATAAGATGAAATAATATGCACAACAAGTAACTGCATGCATTTAACGATGATCACGACAATAAGTAAGACTGACTACCCGTCCATCCTACCCTGCAATGGTTAGGACCTCCAAGACACATAAGCAACGCTTAAGCCCAGGTTCCCATCGATTTTAACCGTTTAAGGTCTCAGGGCTAGCGACTGTTCTAAGGAACATGGAGATGTCTACATCCTTCAAGACACAGGCAAACCAAGTCATCAAAATATCACAACTAAGTACAACATTTATTATTGACGAGTTACCCAACCTTAACAATGTAAATTCAGTTAACCACAATCCCCATTTACTGACTCATACTGGCTTATTGAACTTAGTGCAAGACGTTACATTGTACATGTTTCAATGACACTTAAATTACACATCGTTCCCCTACAAATAACCACATTACATTTGTTGTAGGAAAATCTCCCTGCGGATAGGTAGATCGCCTCTAAGAGCTTGACCCTAACTCTAGACAGAAAATGATTAACATGGTCACTGACTTCCTTTCAAATCTATCTAAACTAACACATGAGAAGGAAGGATGACAGAAGTCCCTCTTTATCGACGTTTTTCCATGCACGCTCCGAGTTGCGCTCCAATCCTTTGCTCCTCACTGAGTTCTGCAGACAAACAAGATACGACCACTTCCTACTCTATTGATATTATCTTGAAAACAAATCTATCTATTAATGATAGTTTCATGTAACATCAAACACAAACTAGAAAGAAACAGGCCAAGCATGTCATATTAATGAGAATAATGACAACAGTACTTACAATCGTAGATGCGAATGCGACATCTTCATCAAATCCCCTTCGTCTAACCCTTGCTCGAAAGATCCACAACCTGGATAACAACAACTTCACTGATCACTCTCCTTTGGATGACTGTGTGTTTCCTATGAGATCATAGGTTTCATGCTAGCAATTCTTCCCCCAATCAGCTCTGTTCCAACACCACTTATGAGATCATAAGTTTGGTGTAATTATCTTTTTTCCGTCCTTAGTTATGAGATCGTAAGTTTGATATCATTCTCCATTTTGCAATCCTCTTTCACCATTAGAAAGATTTCTTATATAGCCTTGGAGAGGCTTTAACCACTTGAGATATCCTTGGGGAAGTTGAGGATTTTCCTCCTTCAGTTGAGGATCTGTCGTAAGATCATGGTTGGACTAGGGATTCGAATCCAATTGCCATCCAAGAATGAAAAGATACTTCCCCCATTCATCTCAACAGCTTAACAACCACCCAGAATAGGTAGCGCTCCCTCAACAGGGCCATCAGAGCGCTACAACGCTCCCTAGTAGGCTTTAGGGGGCCGCCAACGCTCTCAAAATCTATAGCGCTCCCTCAAAAGGGCCAGGGGAGCGTTATAACGCTCCTTGACAGTGTAAGGAGGAGCGTCGACACTCTGAGATAGTGTAAGGGGGAGCGCTCCTCTCCAAAAACTCAGTTTTTGAGGTGCTTTTAGATGGCAAAAGGTATGCAATCCTGTTGACTCATATCTCCTCTTCCAAATCAGATGTTTGAGGTGTTTCAAGTGTCTTTCTCATGTTGTTATAGGAACGACATAGGCATCATGGCAATATGCTTTCTTTGACACCTGCGACACTTGTGAGTAACATGCGACACTTGCAACCTTGTGAGCAAAATGCGACACTTGTGACCTTTGTAATGAAGACACTTGCAACACTATCATAACTAAATAAAATGACGACCACCTTGTAACTTACGAGTTATCTACAGACATTATTTCTATAAAACATATAACAACATCACATTAACAATTCCATAACCATTAGCATAAACATTAAACGTTTCATTACACTATCGTTACCTTAAAACAAAATACATTAACATTAATGTTACCCTAAGCCTTTAACATGAAGCATTACATTACATTAATCATTCCATTGCGCGCAAGTCTCAATCGTCAGGCAACACGTCATTCAATACTTAATTATTCATGGGCGCCAAGGTAAGTAAGTTTAAATCCATCATTAAAAATAACTAGATGAAAACTAAATATCTACATCCACCATCTACTACATAAATCATCAATGCATAAAAACTAAATTCTATGACAATCATTCACTACATACTAACCACTGCTCAAGAAGAAAAAACTAAAACCATCGGTATTGCATCCAAAATTCCATAAGGTGCCATCTAAATCAACTCTAAATACACTTCAATAAGCTAGCCTGAACTTTGAAAAGGTTAAAATATAGTTAACATCAATTAGTCTAACTAGCTTGACAATTTTATACTTTTAGCCATTAGTCAATGAGACATTACATGCAGTTAATTCGGCAAAATCTTTTATCCAACCTGGCAATCAAATGACTAATATAATACAACACATAACAATATGTAAGGTTGCTAACCACATCAATGTATTTGATTTTAACGCAACAATAGAAACCAACCTCCTTAAAATCATAGGTCACCACCTATCGGCATTTTAACTACATCATGTTGTCTATCCATTAAAATTTTCTGACGATTAAATTGAGTTGTTATCTAAATTAAAAGGGGGTTGAGGTCAATAAATGTCTTTTAAAGAAATTTTTAATGCCTCTTTAAGTGCTCTCTTATAGTTATTGCTAAGTGTCCTAGTCAAGCGAATCAAGGAAATGAATGTTATAAGAATATATTCATCAAGGTATTAGATATTTAAGCGCCTCCCAACAATAATAAAACAATGAAGACTTAATCATCAATAATTATCAACCAACCCAAAAGAAGGAAAGAAGGTAAGCCCGAGAAGAATATAATCGTTGTCATTCAGGCATAATTTCTAATCACAACTTGCAGGCCTGACAGGAATTTTGTGGAGGTCATTAAGGCGTAAATTAAAATTCAGAGAACTCATGCGGGCCTGGCCGATTCTGGGGGTTTTCAAGAGGGAGTCCATTAATACACTCGGCAACTAACTGGGAGCATAAGGTGCGGTTCTACACAGTCGACTACATAAGAAAATCGACGCAGGGTAATGGTTAAGACACGGGTGAATCGGGGTTAATTCAGGGAAGAAGTCGGTGCTGGGATTGACCCAACGCGGACTATGAAGGAGTGCATGTTCTCCAGATGGGGCTTGGGCAGGGACACAAGCTTTCCCAGCTGCCAGGGCACTCTCTACCAGAGTATAATGAAGGGAAGACCATGCATCCAAGAACTCGGTGGATATAATGAAAAATTAAGGAAGAAACAGAAGGGATCGGACACAACAATCACCCCAGCAAGAGAAACACACAGAAATATAGATTGATGCCACCCTTCACAGGCGTGATTCGGCAAAGAAAGGACTGTTCAACTGATAGCTAGAACGGTTTTGCAGAGAAAACTCAACATAGATGCAGAGATATGCGGGTGAAAATTTGTGGTTAAATCATCCACCAAATCGCAAGACTTACAACCCCCCAAAACGAAGAGATTGTGGTCGGAATTCGTGGGGGTATGCTAATACTAACTGTCTAAAATCAATCAACGAAATCTAACTGTTTTGAAATCAATGAATTTGAACAGTGCACACACAGATTTGAATGGTGCACATGAATTTGAATGGTGCACACTTAAATTTTAAAACACACAGAGCCAACAACAAGCAACCCACGACATGCAAGAACGAAAAGGCAAGAATCAATTTCAGTAACAAATTACCCAGCCATTTATTTCTTTTTTTGTTTTCAGGAATAATGTCACTATAACTAGATACAACGAAATTTCCAGAAAAGAGTTTTATCAGCGAGACATTGCACAGTAAAATTCGACGTTCAGGGGATGGAGATGCAAGGCTAGAGTTTACTCAGAATTTGCACAGTAAAATTTTACAACATTGATGATTACACAAATTTTTCTTCATCTATTTAAATAACAGAGGTAATTAACTTTATTATCAGAGGTAGGTAATAGCGGTAAGCTAATCAATCCATTTACACCGATATACCGTTCCTAGCATAAGTAGTAATGCATTCAATCAACTAAAATAATAACATACCTTTGCCTTAACACTTGTTCTGAGTGTCGTTCGCGTGCTCCTTGCCGCTCCCGCTTGTCGACCGTTGAGACTACACCGATACCTCCCAACCAATCACTAAGGGTACTCTGCTTCCCCCTTAACCCCCAGAGCCGCAAAGGGACCACACACTATCCATATGGTACGTCTATCTCCCATCTAGCCTCACAAGGTCGAGCTACCACTCCTATCCGAGCTGGGAAATCCCAACTCCTCACAAGTAATCAGTCAAGTCACAAATCCGACAGTGTAACGTTACACTAACAGCCGATCCTTTCTTCCTCATCTTCCCTTTCTTTTATAGAGTTTTTAGCACCTCCAACTTTCCCTAAATCACATTTAAATTAAGTTTTAATAAAAATATTCTAAATATTCTCCTTCACACAAGTGTCGTCTATCCCCCTCTTTCCTCCAATAATTATTTTCTTTAAATTTATTAATTGTCTCATGTCCCTCACCCACCTAGAGTTGCTCCTAAATTTACTCCTAGGTGTTCCTAGATCCCCTTACATGTTTTAAATACTTTCCCTAAAAAGATGTTGCTAATTTAGTTCATTTTAGAAGGTTCTTAATTGTAGATTCCTTACTATGTTGACCTTGCTTTTTACCATAAATTCCCTTCTTTCCTTTATTATGTTTCCTCCAAGTCTTAGTTTCCTAATTTTTATTTTTCCCTTCTTTCCCCTTTTAATAAAGCCAAAATGGCAGTTGCGCTATTTAATCTTTTCCTTTTATTATTAATTTAATATTTTTTTATGCTTTCCCAAGTCAAGAATTAATTTCTTCTTTGCAATTTCTTAAATCCACCAGTTTTAATTAAATTCTTACTCTCTTCATTTACCCCAAGAATTTTATGAAGACTAAACTATTACTTAAGTGGGTTTTAGTTTAAATTTTTATTTTTATTTTTAGGGTCTTTTTCTTAAGGTTAAACAAAATTTTACCCTAGAGAAGTTTTAGACTTAGATTTAGATTCTGAACGGGGCGACAATTATTCAGGGAAGTTGTTTAAGAATTTCTTAATGTGTTAAAAGTCTTAGGGCCATCTAGGTGTGTTCCTTCATCGACATCAATGCGACGTACCCTTCAGGATGCACCACGTGCTCCAAGTGTGCCACTCGCCTCGTTCGTTTTTTTTGCGTGACGTGCCCTTCAGGATGCACCACGTGCTCCAAGGGTGCCACTCGCTTCTTGTGTTTCTTTTGTGTTATGTGACCTTCAGGATGCACCACGTGCTCCAAGGGTGCCACTCGCCTCATTCGTTTCTTTTGCATGGCGTACCCCTTGGGATGCACCAGTCCAAAGGTGCCTTACTTTCGCCAACTTGGTGATTGGTGAACATCGACCTTTCAGTCGGCCATCGAGGTGAACGGGAGACTAGGGCTATAAAGGAATAAGTGCACCACGTGATCCAAGGGTGCCACTCGCCAACTTGACTGATTGGTAGACATCAATAACCCCTAGAGTCAACACTCCTCCAGGTGAACTTGTGGGAGACTAAGGGCTATAAGGAATAAGTCCCCCACCTTATTGCGTGCCCCTTATAATCATTGTGAGCGACTGTCGCAATCTTCCCTCACGACATCATGGATCCTCTCGAACTAGGTAATCGTTAACCTATAGTTCGAGCCACGGTGGGAGTGCTAGTAGGCTGTGGCAGGGCTGCTATCCACACCTCTCCCTCAACCTCTCTGGAAATTGTGTGTGGCCCCTTTACTCCATATGTGAGTCTGGTCAACAAGCTATCGTGATCCTACATCATCAACAATCGTATCAGAAAATGTCCACACCATATCATCAAATCAAATATACTAAAATCACAGTAAACAATCAACCCCAAACCACACTCCCTAACTTGATCCAGAGTCGAAGGGGCCCCGTCGATGCCTCTGCATCCTCAAGGTCAAAAACCTTGCACACTCAGTAAAACCGAGTCAATAACACCTGTCCATGTCAAAGCAGTGAAACATCATGTCATCTATCATATCGCATCATAATCAAGGATAAATGTTTTCTTATCATAAAAGTCCAGATCACTTGCGAGCAAGTGTCCTCAAAGAATAAGTTTTCTCAGTGTGCCAGAGCGGGATGTTACATACAACAAACAGATTCTATTGCTTTGTCCAATGATCTAGCCTCTATTTCTTGATATTCATATAAAAATAAATGATAAAAATGACAATTACAAATAACTACACCAAGGATGACATCCTATTATAAAAATTGTTAACAATACACTAAGCACGACATCCTATTATAAACATGGTTAACAAATGCCAAAATTACAAATAATTACACTATAGCATGACATCCTATTACAAACAAAGTTAATTCTCTACAATTTCCTTTGGGTTGTCCATTGACTAATTTTGATGTTTCCTTCTAGTAACGAAGGATGGATTTGAAGCAACTTTTAAACCATTTACTTCATGGAACTACAGGGTATGAATCCTATAAGACATGTTCTATGTTTCCTTCTGGTAATGAGGGATGAATTCAAAGCAACTTTTAGTCATTTTTCTTCATGGACCTATATGGTATAAAGCATACAGGGCGTGTTATACTATTTTAATATCCCATCCCCTGGTAAGCCATTTCCATTCAAATTAAGAACTAATTCATAACAAAGGGCATGAATAAAATGACAATATTATAGACAATTACACTAAGTATGACATCCTCTTATAAACATGGTTGAGTTTTAACCCTATAATCTAAATTTTTTTTGTAGAGAACAAACAATTTCCAATAGGTTGTATATTGACAAACTTTGATGTTTCTGTCTGGTAATGTTGGCCGCATTCATAACATACTTTATTCATTTCACTTCATGGATCGATAGAGTATGTAACCTATGGGGAGTGTATTTGACTTTGACATCCCATCCTATGGCATGATTGTTCCCTTGAATTGGGAACTATTTGCATGAATCTGCGCCAAAATTTATACAACAATTAGTTTTTTTATTTTTTTTCCATCGAGAGAAGGAAGCAACAACAACGGTTCTGTAATTTACAAGATCAAATCATTTTGAGTGATTCTTACACAAAACTGCTAATTTTTTCTCAAATTGAAATATGAAACAACAACAAACGCTTCAAAATTTACAAGATAAGGCTGCTCCAAGCCATTCTTACATGAATCTGCCCCAAATTTCTATCTTTACCACACAAAATGCCTTAGTAAAGAGGCTCACTCTGCTCAGAAATGTCCTTAATCTTGGGCTTCCACTTCTTCTCGGCTAGATCGACGCCAATACTCAAACTAGAGCCTGGATGACGGATATTGACAACAAACTTGACGACAAGTGACAGAGAACCTCAAACTTAACTGTGAACAGACGCCCCCCAAAACCCCTCTCTCTCTCATGCAAGCAATTACAACGAAGGTCCTCTCTCATGCAAGAGATTATAGCGAAGGCCCTAGAATCCCTGTCAATCATCATATCGAAAACAATGACAATAGACCGATGGTGTGGCACATAATCCGACCGCTGACAACGCTTTATGTATTTCTTCGAATCGAAAATAAATATCTTGTTACAAACACATGTCACTTGTTAATATGATGCGGATAGATGATGAAAAGTCGAGAGTAAACTCCCCCTAAAAGAACACCTTCGACGTAACTAAATAAACACATTTTTCATTTATATTATATTTTTTATTTTTTTAATAAAATATTTTAAATCACTCTAAAAAAATATTTTTTTTTATCAATATTTTATTATATTAATTTTTTATTATTTTTTTATTGATATATTATAGTTAATATTTTATAATTTTAAACAAAATATCAAGTAGAATAGAATATTACATTAAAAAAAAACCTTAACGGCTTAATAAATAAATATTATATATATATATATATATATATATATAATAAAAACAAAATTTACAAAACATTATTACTTTCCTTTCCATAGGAAGAAGAGACTTCATTTAATCAAAGTGCTCAACCATTACAACTTTAGAAAAGTTTGATTAACCATTTTATATAAAGTTAGACTTTTTCATAAACCCATGCTTCGAATGAAATTTTCTCTTCAGTCCATGATTCTTTTCTCTTAGATTTGAGGATTTTGTCAACACTACTAGGTTATGGAAGTTTTTCTTTTCATGTCTACTTGACCTAGACAATAATTATATAGTATTATACTCATACCTCACATGACAAAAGTTTCTTCCATAACTTACCAATATAGGATAAGTAAATATATAGTATTATACTCATACCTCACATCACATAAGTTTCTTCCATAACTTAGGATAAGTAAATATATAATAATATATTCATACCTCACATCACAAAAGTTTCTTCCATAACTTTACCAATATAGGATAAGTAAATATCATAGTATGGGATTTTTTTTGTTTTCATCCCAAGTGCATTATTGTGTAGTACATTCTCATAAATTATTACTTGGTAAAAAAAATAGTGTGAGAATCATCTTCACATGTTATGTTCAAAACCAAGAGAGATTTCCTTTTTTGTACATTCGAGGATAAAATATGTTCAATACCAAGAAAGTTTTTTTTTTTTTTTTTACATTTGCGGAAAAAATATTGTAAGAATCAAAGCCGAGAAAAAATATTTTTTTTACATTCCTCATAAATTGTTAAGGTAACATGTCATGTTCAAAAGCAAGAAAGAACCCTCTTTTTTTTGGGTGCAAGGACTACTAAGTAAATGAGATATTGGTTATTTAAGATTTTTGCATTTTTTTAAGCCTTCCTCTCAAATCAAGGTAATTGAGTATTTGATTTTGGTTGTGTCAATGAGTAAGTTATGATTTATAATATTGGATATTCCTTAAAGCATAAATTAGAAAAGTGAAAGTCGCACTCATGATTAAGAGAAAGTTATTTTTAATTTTTTAAATTCTATTATATTTTTCAATTATTTTATAATTAAGTATATATTTTGTTAGGATTCCTCTTTAAGTCCTCGTAGCTAGTTATTAGTTGTCATTGTCATAAGTGGTCAATCCTCATTATTATCGAGACAAGTAGTTAGAAGGTGGGTTAGTGGAATGTTATAAATTAGTTATGGATAACATATGGTATTGGCCTTTGGTATTGGTTCGTGGTATTCACCCATGGTATTTTACTATGGTATTTTTGGTTATGAATTGTATTTAAAAAATACATCTCTTCACACTAGATTGATGAGAATTATTGTAAGAGAGCTCTGCTCATTTGGAGGTTTCCCCCTCGAAGAGGCAAGTGAACTAAGTTTTTTGTGATATCAATATTCTATTCCTGCTCTATATTTAATGTTCCTGTTACTTGTGCAGTATATTTGTTTTCTATGTTAACTATTCCATGTATATCATAAGTGGTATCAAAGCACTTTCCTCAGTAGGAAGTGTGGGTGAATTGTTTTTCCAAGGTAGTGAGATGTTATGACATCGATAAACCATAGAGATTTGTCGTTCAATGCACAATGAGTGGTAGCGCATTAGACAATACCTATTCACATACTTACCCTAGGCATATTGGAACTCGCCTAGATCAATCTACCAACTTCCTGACTGCTATAGTGTCACCCAAAACCACACTTGGGAAGATACTCTCTAGTACCTGGGTAATCGGGTAGTATGACTAAGGGTACAGTCGAGCCTCCTTAGTTGGTGCCCTGATATATTGGACCGAGTATCACTGTTGACCCTGCACATATATCAAAGAGTTATAGCACAAGGAAAATCCTTGTCTATAGGTACCTTAAAACAAACCTCAACCCTTGGTAAAGACAAAGAATATAAAAATACCAACACGAAAAGACAACAAACAAGATCCATTGCCGCACAACTTAGCACCCTACATTCTCATTGTGAAATTCCTACATCTTTCTTTCAGTTAATAATTTGGACATTTTGACACTACAAAATTATTTAGATCAGAGTATAACTTTGCAGGAGTAAAAAAAAAAAAAATGGGAGATGACAACATCCTTATTTGAGACATATCCCATTGGATTCCTATTTTCGCCCTGATCATAGTGATACCTATCATTTTTAAGCCTTTTTGTCAACATGATTCCCTTATGCCTTGTTTGCGACCTATCCCATTGGATTCCTCTTTTCACCTTGATCGCAGTAATACATATCATTTTTAATATTTTTTGTGGACCCAATCTTCTTGGTACCCTTATTTGGAACCTATTCCATCATACTTCTTATCTCATCCTAATCATTGTGGTAGCAGTCTCCCTAAGCCTCCACAATAGGCCCTACAACCCGCTCTCACATTGGGGATGAGTGGGACACTAAGGGCACCCAAATATCTAACAATTTCTCTGTGATCAAAGAGAACCTAGGGGATCTTGACTAGTTGAAGCCATGATTTCAATACATGGATGACAAAAAGAACCATCTGCAAGTCATTTCCCAACACCTTGGATTGCTTGACAAGGGTAAGCGCTAGGATTACCACTCTGAAGCCCCTCATTTCTCTCATTGTGAGAATAATCATAATTCCCACTTCCCTTGGGGTTCTCAAAACTCCCAGAATAAGTTTCCAAAAGTGTAGATGCATAAATTTGATAGATCTAACCCATCTTGGTGGGTCTCCCAAATGGAACACTACTTATCCCTCCATGATGTTTAGGATGATGAGACCAAAATCCATGTAGGATTTTTTTACTTAGACCAATAATGTTGGCAATGGTGGCAGTGGCATAAGAAATGTTATCTAGGACATCCCAATTGGACCATGTTCACGAAATATGTTTGTGCATGTTTTGATCGGGAATATAATTATTTGGGTCACCTTACCAAGAAGAAACAAGCAAGGTAAATGATTGATTTCATAGTAGAATTCGAACAATTGTCTATTATAACTGAGGTTTTCTCTAATGAATTCTATCTTGAATGCTTCATAAGTGGCTTAAAGGAGGAAATTTGTGCTTATGTTTGCATGCATCATCCCATTACTTTTACTTGGTTGCAGGCATAGAAATTAGTATGGGAAGCAGAGATAATTCTTTAGGAACCACCCTTTCGTTCTTCGGTTCCCAATCGTCCTCGTCCGGTGGCTACAATTACTCCCACTCAAACCTTGAAGGTTCAAAATTTTGAAGTAATATGTAGTTGCGAAAGATATTCTTATTGTATTTGATAAAGTCGAAACCCTAAAAGAATAATGCTAAAGTATATTTGTAATGTCAACTTAGGAAAATAATTATTATTATATTTTGTACTTGCAATATGAGAAGTCAGCCCTGCTAGAAAAAGACAAAGTAAATTATATTTTCTAGAAAAGACAGGTCGAACCTGTGGGAAAAGTTCACTTGCAGAATAAGTATAAATAAGGTGACACCTTACCCATTTGGTTATTACAACTTACTCATCCATAGCGCAAGTTTGGTGGAGAGTTGTAGTTGTAGCTACAACTACAAGAGGAAGGGTAAGGCACATATGTTGGTCTTGGTTGGTCACTCTCTCATGAGCTACCTTGCTAGGGTAATGCACTAGGGTTTGGATTGTGCTTTGGTATATCTCTTGGTGTATGTATTGGTATAATACTTGGTGTATCTTCTGGTGACAACGCACAAGTCTAGTAGCAAGGTTTCTCTTTGAGTAGAAGGGTTATCTAGGATATTTATCTCTGAGAGAGCATTGTACTGACATTGTACTTGGTTGATGAATCTATACTGAAGAAGTTCTACTGGGTTTTCTTCCCCAAGAGGGTTTCTCAAGATAGATCTCCGTGTTTTTTTCTTTGGGGTGGCACATGTAGGTGCCTACGGTTTGGTGTTAATGATGATATAGCATCGTCTATGGAAAAAGGAGCACGTAAAAGTAGTTAAATTTCTATGGTAAATCTAACCCTAACTAGTTTTAGGAAAAAATCAACATGGTATCAGAGATGGTTTCCTTCAAACAGTATAATTGTTGGAAGGAGTATCGTTAGATTTACCTCACCATTGTATTTTGCCACAATACCATGCCAATACACATTTTCTTTTTTCAAGATCGTTGAGCACCTTTTCTAAGAAGTTTGGCTCAATTCCTTCACAAACAGGTGTGCCCTACCCTTGCACATCTCCAGCTGCCTTCAGATTGCAAGTTGGAGAAATTTGAATTTTTAGGGTTCGTTGTTGCTTGCCACTGTTTGTCTCTACTACCATAGGTATGCACTTGTATATGTTTAAACTGTATCACTATCTTGAGGGTGTTTGCAGGAGAAGGGATATTTTTTCCAAGCAACAATCGTAGATCCATAGGGATCTCATATCCAACACATTCAGAGGAACAACGCACTCCAGGTTTGATTGTTTTGATATGCCTATACCTGTTATGGAATTATTGCGATCTTATGAACATCTCGTTGTATTTTGATCTATTGAAGTTATGATTATTATACTAACCTCCAGTCAACGTTAAACTTATAATATGAATTTAGTGAAAGTATTAGAATGATTAAGGTTGATATTTTAGAGTTTATTTGCATTATATTCTCTAACTCGAATTTTGATCAAAAAAGCATATTGTCTTATTATAGGGGACAACTTGGAGAGAATGCTTGTCATCTTAAATGAAGGAGACTCAGAAGAAAAGGAACAAGACTCATTCTTGGAGATAAGACTCCAAGTTCCAGGTTTGATTGATTAAATTGATAAGTTTCCAAATTGCACATATCAAGTTTGATAATTGCTACATTACAAGTAAACACTATAGTTGTGGCAGTAGTCTTTGAAAGATTCTAATACTATTAGGTACAATAAATACTAGGTAGCATGTGAGTATTATTGATATAAATGCTTATTGTACTTGTTTGCAAGATGAATTAACATCTTCTCTAGGAGATAATTCTTGTTTTAATTTCAGGAAGGTCACTTTGGTAAAGCTATGATGATTACCATGAAATTGTCCTTCATTATTGTTACCATAGATATGTTCTTGTGAAAATGAATTTTGAGAGGTCTCATTTTTTCTTGGAATCCCCGCCTCAAGGATCTATCTATAGATACGTTATCCACATGAATCTTTGTTCATCTTGAAGATAAAGGTCTATCAATCCATTTAAAAGTTGTCAATATTTATGGACCCTACACAAAATGAGTTCCTTTTGGGGAGGATCTAGGAAGCTCAGGGTTGATTGACACACACAACCTCATTATAGGTGAATACTTGAACTTTACTCTTTCATTGTGGGAGGTTTAGGGGGTTAGGCCCAAACAAGACCCACATGAAGGTTTCTTCCTTAGCTGGATAGAAAAGTATAAGATGATAGATAAATTTTTCCACACTGTGTATGTACAGACTTAAGATTATTGGATAATTGAAGATAAACTCCTTTTTCTACTGTTGCATGGTATATTATTGTCTTTATTTGATGTTAACTACTCATAAATGATTTATCTTTACTACTTGTGTTCATGAATCCAGTGACTAATTTACTGTAAATTTTTTGATGCAAGTATTTCCAAAGCACATCTTCTTGTTGACCAGGAGGCTCCTTGTTAGTAAGAATTCCACTGTAGGTGTGCCAAAGTGCTTTATGCAACTTGGTTCATGTATTTCACCTCTCTCCTTCAGTCTTTAATCTTTTCACTGAATTTCTAAAGACCACTAATCTAAGATTATTCAAGCCTTGCTTACTCGAGTATGTTTTGTGGAAATTTTATGGTAATATCTTGATTGAGTTTATCATCCTTTTGTTACACTTAAAATTACAAAACCTTACTTTTTTACAAACCTACAAAATTCTGTTGGGTATTAAGCTTACACCTACAACAGTCTAGGTGTGTCTTCTAATGCTAACATTTCTCTAAATATTATGATGGGTATTAGGATTAAACCTACAACAGTCTATGTGTGACTTCTAATGCTAACAACTCCAAAGAAAAAATAGAACATAAAATACATGATCTCACCATCCAACAATGTCTATCTCTAATACTCAAGGCCACCAGATCATAAATATGCTATGATTCCACATGATAGAAATTAGGGTAAGAACATAATGAAGAAAACCGAGAAAGATCAAGAAGATCAAGAAATATGGAGATGGTGGTAAAAGGATTAAGCCACAAATTTCCACATTAATGTGTTCAAAAATTAAGTACATATAGTACAATAATCAATAACCACCATTAACTGTCCATATAAATAACACAATCTAACAAGGTGGTATTAGGACTATGATTAGGAGGAATAATGCTAACACGGATGAAATCCATTTGGACTATTCGGATCCCGAGGGAAATAGGGATTCTACCTTCCTATCCGTTGACACTTTTATCAAATCCCAAGCCATTAAACGGGTCATCGACTTGGCCATCATTTCACCATTGGATCCAATCGATGCTACCACAAATTTACATTCAAGCTTGAGACCCTAGGTGAATTCAAGAACCTCGTTCCTCTAACAATATTAGGCCAACTATGGAGCCTCAGATTCAAAACATTCGACTTCCTATTACGCTGCATGAAGAGGCAAAGTTTTTGTGGATTGCATGCAAAGGAAACTCTACTCAAGCCAAATCCGAATCACCCAAAATCTCGAAAGGCCAAGGAAAAATTAAGAAACAAAAATTATGGAAGGTTAAGCTCGAGTGCAGATGTTTGGTGGTAAGTGAAGAAATTGAGGTCAGGGCCATCCCTGAACTGTTAGGAAAAACAATGGTTGGTCAATTCATTGGAAATTTTGTAAGTCGAGCGTCGCTCAAAGGTTGAATAAAAGAGAACTCAATTCATATATTGGGCTTCTATCCCATGTATCACATACTTGCAAGGGGTTGGATCGGTTTCCAATTCCAAAGAAAGAAGGATTTGGAGATAAACCTTAGCAAAGATTGGGGAAGGGGTCATTTATGATTATTTCTTAAGGAATGGTTTCTCACCTTTGATTTAATGAAAGAATCTCATATGGCTAAAAAATTTGGGATATTATTCCCAATATTCCATTAGTCTTCATTTCTATGGGGAAAAAAATAGGGTCTTTCTTAAGTTGTGAGCCAATTTGGGAGAAGAAGGTGGAGAGACGTTGGGAATGGGTACAAATCTTGTGGATTTAGAAGAGGGCATGACATATGTGTGAAAATTTCAGGTCCTATCAACTTGCCTTCTGGGTCTGTCTTTGACCACAGAGAGGCTCTAAGTTTTACTGTCTTCTAAAGTATAGGTTGTTGTTTTATAACAACCAACAGTCCAAAAATTTGAAGCTGATTTGTTATGTTTATGTTCTCAATTTGGGTGCTCTAGCATGTCATTTTTGTCACAGAAAATTAGTACATGCAACTCAAATAAACATAACACACCTAATATATCATTTACTACTAAATATGAACAGATATAAGAAACTAAATCATGCATTTGTAGACACAGGTATTTTTGGTCAACATGACCCTAGATAAAACCCCCTCGGGGAAAACCAGTTTGAGATATGTGTGTATATATGAGGAAAGCAGAAGAAGGGTTACAGTAAACACAATATATGAAAGAACCTGATACAATAGAAACTCCAACCGAGTTGAAATACATGCTCTACGTCAACAAATGCGCCCCATAATGGTGCGCCTTCATGCAAACTGCCAAAACCATTGAATCTACTCCAACTGCGAACTGTGAGCTCAGATGTGAAAACCCCTCCATAGGAATGAAGCTCCAGTAGATGGCCTCCCTCTGCAAGTAACCTCACTACAATCGGATGGCTAGATATCTTACTAGGAATGAATCAACATCCACAACTAATGCACCCCTCTCTGAAGTAGAATAGCTCCAATAAATAAACAAGTCAATTAGCTCCAAGCCTCCAATAATGAAAGCAAGCGACCTCCCTCAATCATCCTCATGAAACTAAACTCATCTCCATCCTCCAAGAGCTCCTCTCTCAACAAGAAAATGAGCAAGTGAAGAATGTGCCCCTCCTTCACCATTTGCGCCCCTCTTAGACCACCAAAAGGAAACCTAGAAATCAAGGGTGGAGATCATCTCATCTCCCATCTAATTGATGGTTGAGATCTCCCCATGAATATCTAAATCACAAACCCACTTTTGGTTAAGTTTCCTAAGTCAACTTATGTCTCTAATTCACTCCTTTGAATTAATAATCACTTTTAGGCCAAAAGTGACTAAATTTCACTTTAACCAAAGTCAAAGTGAAATTAGACAAAAGTACAAAGTACAAAGTGTAATTTACTTCCCTCATGTTCTAAGGAGGTAATAAGCACATGGGGAACACCTCCCAAGGTACAAAACTCAACACTCCCTCTTACCGAGGAAGGTGTTCGTCACCAAGCCCATCTTGTCTCTGAAATAGACATGCTTTCCCCGTGGCAGGGCCTTGGTGAGAACATCTGCTACCTAGTCATCTGTAGATATATACTCCAACTGAACTGCCCCTCTCTGAACCCGGTCACAAATGAAGTGGTACCTGATCTCAAT
>SNQJ01S0127881.1:0-11246 GCA_010110895.2 Picea sitchensis
TATAATATCATAGACGAAGATGCTTCCGTTAGTATTCTATCCTCAACTGCTTGGCAAGATTTGGGTTCTCTTTAGCTTGTGTTGATCACCCATATTCTGTTAGCTTTTAACAAACAAATCACTTAACCTTTAGGGATCCTTCCTCAATTACCCATTACTTTAGGAGGGAAAACCTTCTATATTTACGTTATGGTAGTTCATGACCCCTTGGATTTTACTTTTCTCCTTGGGAGAGATTATGTCTATGCTATGAAATTTATCGTGTCCACTCTCTTTTGAGTGATATCTTTCCCTTGTAATGGAAACATTGTGACTATCGATCATCTTTCATTTTTCGATCCTCATTTGACTTCTAGCCATCTACCTTCCCTAAATAGTCCTTATGTGCAAGTGGTATCGCCCCCACCATAGGTTAATTATGTGGCAACATGTCCCATGCGTTCAGCTTTGGATGAGGCTTCATTTGACTTAGATCCAGTAGATGACATTGTGATATCTTCAATGGAGCTATTAGAGCTTGATATCCTTACCCCTATTGTGGCCCTTGATATGTATTCTTTCCAGGGTGTTGATCTTCCATCCAACGAATCTCTCTTGGAAGCCATTATTGAGGTATGTCCCTTGAAATGTATTCCTTCTGAAGCATTGTCCTCTTGGAAGCCATGATCAATAAGAGGTAATGAACGCAACTTTATTTTAGGTTCCAAGCTCATTAAAAAATGAAACTAGAGTCGAGCAAAGTTCCCATTTCTGTGTCAAGCTCGTTAAAAAATGAAACAGAGGTCAGGGAATTGAACCCAGAGGTTATTGGCATAGTTCTTTTCCTGTGTCAAGCTCGTTAAAAAATAAAAAAACTGCCTCTACCTTTGAGTTGAGTCTTTCACTAGAGCTCATACCTAAACCTTATTTTTAGCCACCTAGATTACTTGATCCTGTTTCTTCCTCCCTCTCTGGTGATCATTTTACTATTAGTAACCAGGAGTCTATTCAGGTATAGAAATTGGAAATAGGAGAAGAGTCGATGAATAAAATGAAGCTTGGGGGGCATGTCCTTATCCTTTGGACATCATGTCGGAGTTGAGCCGCTAGCTTCTCAAGCTAGGGGAAAAGTACCAACCACCCATGGGTATATTCCCTAAAAAAATTTGGACATTATGTTGGGAAGAATGAGAATAGTTAATTATCTCTTTCAAGCTCGTTAAAAAATAAAACATACCCCCCTCCATCCGAATCGATTCTTCCTTTGGATCATATACTTGAACCTTCTTTTCCTCTGCCTAGTGAAAATATTCCTATTAGTATCAAGATGCCTAAACAAGGAAATAAGAAGAGTCGATGGAGGAAACGACAATTGGGGGGCATGCCTCTAGCCTCTAGACATCATGCTGGAGTGAAACCACTAGCTTCTACCAAACAAAATGGGTAGAAAATAATTCTATAGAGACACACTACTAGGAGTAATTCCCGATTGGGAGTCATTCCCATTGTAACATAGTAGTCTTTTCTAGAAAAAGCTAAGTCTTTTTTCTTTCTCGTTCTCATAAATACATGAGAATAGGTTACTGAGTTCAGACTTTGTTCTTTCTCGTGCTTTTTAATAAATGAGAATAGGTTACCGAGTATAATTTTATCTCTTTTTCAGACTCGTAAAAGCTATACAAAAAAGGAACTCTTTGGAGTTTCCTTTAAGCTCTTTTCATACTCCCTAAACATGAAAATATTGTTGAGTGAGCTTGTTTCCTTTCACACTCGTTAAAATGATTGAAAGGGAGTATTTCAAGAGGTAGTTTATCTCTTTTTTGGCCTCGCAATGCTAATTACGAAAAAAGAGTACTCTAGTCAAGCATGACTAGAAGAGTTCTCCATTGAATTTTTTTACACTGTTTTTGGGCTTGGGAGACTAAATGTATGAAAACATCACCCATGGAGTTGTCTTTAAGTTATTTTCAAACTCTCTAAACGTGAAAAAACACCGAGTTTACCTTCTTAGGGCTTGTAAAATTATGCATTGAAGGACCTATGTGAGTCCAATATCTAGGACCCATACATGACCGACCCCTCATTCTTTAGGTTCGTTAAACATATGTCGAGGGACTCATCGAAGATGAGCTATAATGAGCTTCTATTATCCTCCTCAAGCTTGTTAAAAAACAAATAGGTACTCACCAATCATGGTGGGGGGGGAATTGAAAGAAGTGGGTCAAGTTTTTTGGAATCCATTATGGCAATTATTGTTGTCTACCTTGAACATGGCACTTGTTTGTGTCTCATATTACAATTGGGTAATATTCTTATCTCTGACTCATACTAATTCCATGTGTCATTATAATTTTTTGTTCTAGTTGAAGAGTGATCTTATTGTCGTCACATTATGTTCTTTATACTCGTCCAGTCAATGTTGCCAAGTCATTTTTCATGCCTCACAATGCTCAAGGGAAGTTTCAATCTATTAGCACTAGAAGTCACCTTCTGATTGCAGTGGAGGTAAGCCTAGTACCCATCAGTTTGTATGTCACGGTTAATAAGTTTAAAGAGGTCGAATGGGCCCAGACTCAGGATAATAGTGTTTTAACTCAGAAAACTGGACCAGCATGCACGAGTAGGTGAGGTCTTGATTTAACTTCAGTCAGTAAATTGTAGTAAGGGTGAGTAGGAAGAAGAACTAGCGAGGAGAATGTAAAGTCCTGCTATGGACATTAGGTCTTCCAACAGCCTAAGGAGGAAAATATTTGAATACAAGGTTCTCTTGGAATCAAATCTTAAAAAAACTAGAGAACGTTAATAACAACACTGCAATCAAAAATACATTACGATACAGTCAAAACAATCCATGTGAATCCTTCAATCATGGACACTTCAGTATCAGAGGCAAATAGGATGGGAAAGAAGTTGTTTGTCATTAAACAAGAAGTCTCAAAAGAAAAATACATAACCAGAGAGCTAGAAGCTTCATCAAAAGTTTACAATGTGGGAGCCTAGCTCAACCAACCCCTAACAAAATGGAAAAAAATGCCTACATATACAAAGAACAATCACCACTTCAGTTAAAGCCTTGATTCGGCGAGCCTCCTGTCAAGATGAACATGCACGCAATCTTCTGGTAGACTGTGCCTCCAGTCTTTTGTCAGTTTGCCCATGCATTTCTTTGTGAGACGTGATCTCTGTTAGTCTGGTCCTGACTTGCTAATAGTCTCATATCCTTAACCATAACTTGCAAGCCTTACATTTATTGGGGGAGACGATGTTTCAAATACCTCCCCCTGCTTTCATTAACTGTCTTTATTGGGATCGGGACAGGTGAAGTCAAACGTGGCACCTGTCACTGTGATTGGTCTTTCAATGCTGACTGTAGCCATTTGTTCTTTGTCGGACCTTAGTGGAGAGACTAGCAGGCGGAAGTGGAGGAAGGCAAGGAAAGATGGCGAGACAATTGAAGAAAACTGGCACGAAACAGTGAAGGAGAGGTAGCTAAGTGGATGATGTGGATAGTGGAACGATGACTGGGAGTGCGCAGGTGCCGACATGTGAGGGTTGAGGTGTAACAGGATGGAGATAATGTGGCAGAGGCAGAGGCTATGGTGGCAGAGGGATGCGAGTGTTCAGGGGGGAAACATGACCACATGAAGTAGGTGACATTATTGTGTGGGGACACATGGTAGGAGATGATAAGAGACATAGGAGAAAGGGATATGTGATAGGTGGAGAGATGAGTGAGTGGAGGACAGGTGTCGAGATATGAAAGGCGATGACATGACAATGGAGAGGGGGCATGCGAGTGGAAGACATGTGTTGGTAGGAGAGAAGGTGGTAAGCAAGGGTGGTAAATTGGTCTGCTCAAAGGGGGGGGGGTATGTGGTAAGGGGTTTAGCGCGATGGTGGGTGGGGGGGTCCAAGTTAATGAGGAGGTGACATGATAGTGCAGGGACCACGCCAGAAAATCACCTACACAGACCCCCCCATTAAAGGAAGAAGGTCGGGGGGGTCCGATATGGACGGTGCACCGTAGATCTGATAGTGCATATCTTAGCCACTCAGATCTACGTGCCTCTTAGCACAACACACACATACACTAAAATTAGGATAAAAGAAAAAGGTGGGTTTTTTTTAGCCCACTTTTCATGCATAACTTCACCATGGTGTCGTTTCCTAAGGGAAAAACACCCATGTTACAAACATTGTGCTAAAATTAGGCTCCATGGGGGATAGAGTCCTCCCTGTGAGGCTCTAAGAACCATTTTGTAGCTTCAGTGCCTTAATTGGGTTGTGGAGTCAGCTGCTTAAAAAAAAGAAAATGATATTTACAATGGTATGAAGGATCCACTCATGGCTCAAACAAAGAACCTTTTCTGAAATTGCCCATTAACAGGTCCACCAAAAACTTCATCACCCTCCAAATTCTGCAACCTATAAGTATTATTTGGAAATACCTCAGAAAATTTGAAGGGTCCAACCGAGAGGGCTTCAAATTTACCATTCTTTCCCTTGTCTTGTTTGGGTGCATCCCATTTGAGTACTAGATATCCCAGCTATAAATCCTCTTTACTGTTCTTCCTGTCAAAGGCCTGCTTGATCTTCTACTGATGGTCATGTGCCTTTTCCATTATCTTCTCTCTAGTTTGTTGTACTTCTACTAGCTATTGTATTCTTATGATCATATTATCAGGCTCTCCTTGGCAGTCCTGAAAGAATTTTTCCACAGGAAGGGAAAGCTGAGAAGGAAAGATGGCCTCAAATCCATACACAAGCTGAAAAGGAGAGACACCCAGAGACCTCTTTGTTGTTACTCTGTCAGTCCATAGAGAAAATTTGATTTTTGCATCCCATGCTTTCTTGTTGTCCTCTAGCAGCCTTTTGATGATATTTATAAGGCTCTTGTTAGAGCACTCTGCCAATCCATTCCCTTAAGGGTAATAGGCACTAGAGTGAATCAATGAAATTCTGAACTGCTCACAAAACTTGATCAATGGTTCATCTTTGAAAGATGTATCATTATCAGTGATGATTTTGTTGAGACAACCAAACCTTGCCATAATATATTCAAGAAAACCAATGATTATTTTGTGAGAAGCAGCCCTTGTAGGGATAGATTCTATCCACTTGGTGAAATAATCTGTTGCAGTCAAGATCCACCCATGTTGACCACTTGAAGTAGGATGAATTTCCCCAATAAATTCTAGCCCCCACTGCTGATAGGGTCCTGAAGCTACAACATGATTTAGTGGTAAATACTTGTGTTGCTTCTTTCCAGAGAACTTTTGACACTTAATACAAGCCCTTCTTTTTGCACATACATCGATGAACTGACTAGGCCAGAAATATCCAGCCTCGAGAATCTTATAGGCTTTAGTTTTCTAGAAGTGATGCCCCCCGCATAGACTGTAATGAAAATCACACATAATCTTTTGGGCCTCTTGTGGGTTTAGATATCTCAAAATCACTCCTAAAGGGTCTTTCCAATACAAGACTTGATCAATAAGACAATATCTAATTGATTTAAGCTTTAAATCTATTTCCTTTCTTTTTCCCATACCATCAGGAGGTTGCAATTCTTGAAGAAAAAATATAATGTCTTTATACCACGTACATTCTGCCGATGGAGGGTTGTCCTGAGAACTTTTATCAGACAACTCAGATTTTTTATTTTCTGAGCAAGTGTTTATGAAGTTGACCCCCAAAGCTTTGTAATTAGACTTAGCCAATAGCTTGGCTAAACCTTTGCCTTTAACTAGTTTGGTGGGATTTATTTCTAGTTCAAATTCAAGGATTTTGGCAATCCACTTGCTCCTTCTTCCATCTATGTCAAGATGAATGAGAATGTCCTTCATAGAAGCTAAAGGAACATATGAAATGATATTTGAATGTAGAACATAGACTCTGAAATATTTGAGATATTTCACTAAAGCATAGGCCTACTTTTCCATGATGTCATATTTGATCTTTGCATCTCTCAATGCCTTACTGAAAAAGGAGATATGTTTCTCCAGCCCTTCGGTGTTTTTCTGCAATAAAACAACTGCCACTGTGTCAAATGAAGCAAAGTAAAAAATCAGAAAATCCTTGGAATAATCAAGACTAATTAGCATAGGTGCCTCAGTCAATGACTTATTGATTTGATTGAAGGAATATCTGGACTCAGCAGTCCATTTTACTTCATTCCCCTTCCTGAGAATGGTTGTAAAATGCTTTACCAATTCAGCAAAATTTGAAACAAACCTTCTTAAAAAATTAATTTTTCCTAAGAAAGACTGGACTTCCTTCTTGGATTTGGGAAGCGACAAGGTTTGGATAGCTTCTACCCTGTTTGAATCAAAACACACCCCCTCAATTGATACTATGTGCCCCAACATTTTTCCCTCTTGCATGACAAATAAAGACTTCTTGGGATTCAAAAAGAGGCCAAATTTTCTGCATTTTAAGAAGACCTTTCTTAGATGCTGACAATGTTTTTTATCAGACATAGAAAACATTGTTATGTCATCCAGATAAATGACCACAAATTTGTCCCTTTCTCCAATAAAGGCTATGTCCATGGCTCTCTGAAAGGTTTCTCCTGCGTTCATCAATCCAAAGGGAATTTTGGCATACATGAATGTGCCCCAAGGAGTGGTGAAGGTTGTCTTTTCTCTGTCTTTAGGCCGGACAAAGATATGATTGTAGTGAGAAAATCCATTAATCAAGGAAATTCTGGATTCACCTGTCACTCTCTGCAATATATGTTCCATCTTTGGCAACAGGTAATTGTCCTTCTTAGAGATTTTGTTCAGGTTCCTAAAATCAAAACAGAGTATGATTTATCCATTCTTCTTCATCACTGGAACCAATTTGGCTACCCATTCAGAGTATCTTAAGGGGACAATGATCTGGGCATCCAAAAACGTTTTTACCTCCCTCTCCATAATAGGAAGCACCATAGGATTTATTTGTCTTCATTTGTGCCTAAATGGTTTGGCCCCCTCTTTCAATGTGATATTATGCTCAATGACACTTGTTTCATATGTTATGAGATCTTCATATGTCTAGGAAAAAACATCAGTGATTTCCTTTAACAATTTGGCATATTCAACTCTTTGTTCCCTCGGCAAGCTGCTTGAAAACTTGACAAATTTTGGATCCTCCTTTATACCAATATTGCACTTAGCTACATTAGCATCCTCACTTGAAACTTTACCCTTTACTACCACATAATTTCTGTCAAATAATTTTTCCAAAGGAACTAGTCCCTTTGGGATATGATTGTTGGGAAACTGGACAATATCATGATTAGAAATTTTGTTCAGAAAAACCTCATCATGAGGATTTATTTCAGAATCAGGATCTTGATCAATGTGTAATGCATAAAACTCATCAACAATCTCTAGGAATATTTTGATTTCAAGATCATCCTTGAACACTTTCCAATGCTTGACATTGTCAGGTATAGAGGTTCTATATTTCACTTCTACATCATACCCGAGTTTAGGTGGTAGAGGGACTCTGAGATTACTCGTTGAAACAACCAGAGAATCAACCATGGAATTCTCTTCTCTTGGAACAAATGAAACGTTGAAAGCTAAGAAAAAAATGTCAACTAGATCCCAGACTTCATTTCTATAACTTTTGAGCTGAGGGTGCTTGGCTTGAAAAATATTTTTGATCTGATGGACAATTAACTTAGCATCCCCAAACACTGATATATTTTCAATCCCTATGTATTTTGCAGCCCTCAAGCCAAAAACAAGAGCTTCATATTCTTCCACATTATTGGTAGTTTCAAATTCTAACTTGTAGGAAAGAGATACAATTTCTTGAACAGGTGAAACAAAGACCACTCCAACACCAACACCTTCTCTAGAAGAGGCTCCATCAAAGAACATTTTCCAAACAAAGGTAATCGAAGGAGAATCTTCACAGAGAGTAAGGGATTGCTTTTTGATTTCAAGAGGGGGTTTAGGGGCATTAGTGAGCTGCAATAAGATGGATCCCAAATCAGTATCAAGTTAAAAAATATGATGGTTGGTGGGGCTGCTTCATCACTAATAATGTAGGCCAACTGAGCTTCTCTGTACAGTCTTCTATGCTCGTCTCCGAACACAGGAATGGTAGCATATGTGAGGTCCATATGCAATTTCCCCCCAAGTATTTTTATCCAAGATCTTGGCAAGAGCATTCCAAACTTGGGGGGAACATCAACCACCAAAATATCCATGACCACACTTTTCATGGGCAACTAAAACAAGGTCATAACCAGATCTTTGATGACCTCAAGACATTTCACTTTCCTAGAGTCAAAATAATACAAGTCATGGTAAGCCTTTGTGATTTCTAATCCCAGTTCATCCATGACAGTTTTGGGCATGAGATTRTGAGATGCCCCTGAGACCATCAAATAATTATGCAACACCTTGTCATGTATGTTCAGTGATATATATAAGGGAGGGGATGAATAGTATATATCTTCTATCAAAGGACCTAATATTACTGTTGGATTTTCATCTTGGAGGTTTACTGAATCTGAGGAGTGAGATGCAGGCTCGGACTGCAAAAGTTTAGAGAGGGATTTTTTGAAATCTTCATGCTTGACTAACTCTGAAAGGGGTATAGGGATCCTAATATTTTTAATTTCATGCTCAAAGTTAAAATAGGAGGGGGGCTTCAGAATCCTCCCCACTTATGGGACATGACCTTTGGCTATTGGTGGGGGGTTCTGTGTTTTCCTTTCCTTGTTGTTGTTTGTTGCATCTTTAGCAACCTTCTCTACTCTGGAAGTCTGATCAAGGACGTGATATTTCCCTTCTTTCTTCTTAGACCTAAGGTTATATTTATTGGGACTACTATTGGTATTCTCCCCTTTACTCAACTCATTTATTTGGTTGTCCATGAGGGACTCCTCATATGCATATTGGGTCAAATGGGGAAATGGGGAGGTGTCTCCAAGGAAATGGATTTTAGGATCAAGATCTTCTTCCTCCCCTTCCTCATCARCAACGAGGTTAATTTGGAGAGGGACTTGTATTTTTTTCTCATCCCTATCCCKGTTTCGAGGCTCTCTTGGGAGTATCTGAGGGGTATTATTTGGTCTTCTGAAGTTGCCTCTATTATCAACATTTTGGGCATTCTTATAACCTTGCTTCCCTTCAAATTTCACCTTCTCCATCTTTGYCGAAAGAGATTTTAMCAGCTTGGTCAATTCATCTACTTGAGGGTGAGACACAAAGGGACCGGAGGTTGAGGCTTCATATCTCCCCCTTCCTCTGTCTCTGTCAGCTTTATTCTTAAGTCTGTCAACTTCCAATACATTGGATTCTACTTCCAGGGYTGCATCTTCCATATGAGCCAAGGAAGTAGCTCTTCTTTCTCTTAATAGGAGGTAGAAATCAAGGTCGAAATCACTATCATAAGTAATTTTGGCAGAGGCTTTTGTAGGATTTATCTCAAGAAGGATCTTATCATAAAGTTTGTTGAATCTTTTGGAGAAGTCAGAGACAAATTATCCCTCTTTTCTCTTTAGGGAATTGAAATCTGTGATATAATACATAAAGTCATTTTTATCCCCCCCACTGTCTCAAGAAAACATCATCTAGAGCCTCAATCCCAACAATAGCTCCAGGGGTCAATCCTCTAAACCATTTCCTAGCCTCACCATCAAGGATCTGGACAACGACTCTCATCCATACATCCTCATTTTCAATGTTTAGATTGTCTGCATAACTGTAGAAGGCAAACAAGTGTTCTTCAATAGTTATGTCTTCTTCCCCTATGAATTTGGGCATGTATTTTAGGTAATCTCTAGCAGGGAGAGAATTCATTGGCAAAGGTAAGATTAGAGGGGAATATCTTCTAGCCACTATGGTATCCATTCTATTCTTAGGAGGATTAGCACCCACCATAGGGATGATAGCTAGGGGAGAACCAGGAGGAGATGTAGCTTGAACAGGGGAGACTGGAATTGAGCTTCCGGGAGGAAAGGGAAACAAAAGAGGATTTGGAGAAAAAGATACCGAGCTTGAGGGAACATAGGTTTCCCTCTCTGTAAAAGCATAAAATTTAATAGGAGGAGGATTAGTGAAGCTCGGAGTGGGAAAATATTCAAGGGTTCTGGGTTCAAACCAAGGTACAACTCATGGGGAAATGGAAATTCCAAAGCCTTCCAAACTGAGATTGGGAGAGGGGAAACTAGCAGGAAAAATCCCAAATTTTAAACTTCTAGAAGCTCCAACAGATGCTATAATAGGAAAACGAGAAACAACTACTGGAGTTGTCAAAGAAGAATTACGAAAAATTACTAGAATCACTTGGTTCAACAATAGAAATACCTTCCTGAAGGATCTTTAGTCTTCTAATAATTTTCTCTAGGTCAGCTTCAGGTTTCGCTAAAGTCAGTTGTGGAGTAGACCTCATGTGTCTGCCTCTAGAAACCATAGCTGAAATAATGGAGTTTCCTTAATGGAGTCTCCACATTGGAGTCGCCAGGTGCAAAATGAAATCTTCAATGGCTCTGATGTTTGATGCACCTTGAAAATCAAAAGCTCTTTGTCATTTTATACCAAGAAAAATCTTCAATTTGTTCCCCAAAAATGACGCCAGAAATGTTAGCACTAGAAGTCACCTCCTGATTGCAGGGGAGGTAAGACCAGTAACCATTAGTTTGTATGCCATGGTGAATAAGTTTAAAGAGGTCGAATGGGCACAGACTTAGGATAATATCATTTTAACTAAGAAAATTGGACCAACATGCACGAGCAGGTGAGGTCTTGATTTAACTTCAGTCAGTAAATTACAGTAAGGGTGAGTAGGAGAAAGAACTAGTGAGGATAATGTAAAGGTCTACTATGGACATCAAGTCTTCCAGAGCCCTAAGGAGGAAAATGTTCGAATACAAGATCCTCTTGGATTTGAATCTTCAGAAAAATGGAGAATGTTAATAACAACACTGCAATCAAACATACATTACAATACAATCAAACAATCCATATGAATCCTTCAATCATGGACACTTCAGTATCATAGGCAAATAGGATGGGAAAGAAGTTGAGTGTCATTAAACAAGAAGTCTCAAAAGAAAAATACATAACCAGAGAGCCAAACACTTCATCAAAATTTTACAATGAGGGAGCCTAGCTCAACCAACCCCTAACGAAACGGAAAAATTGCCTACATATACTCAGAACAATCACCACTGCAATCAAATCCTTGAGTCGACGAGCCTCATGTTAGGCTGAATGTGCACACAATATTCTGGTAGACTGTGCCTCCATTATTTTGTCAGT
>SNQJ01S0127882.1:0-25786 GCA_010110895.2 Picea sitchensis
GATGAATCATGAAATAGAATGTCATGTTTTGGGAATAAAAGTTGAATTTCCTTTCGAACTAATTGGAATTCCTAAATGAATTCCTTTATGTTCTCTCAGGATAACTGCATGTGGTTGATGTAGATGAGATGATGTTGATAAAATTTAAATGTTGTCTACAAAGAGTATCTCTGGAAGATGCTGCTTGGAAACCTTAGAAGGCAGTTGGAACTCCTGGAGCCAAAGTGCTCTAAGACTTCTGATCCAACCTGTTGTTGAAGCCCAAGGAAAGGGAGGCATAGCACCGATGGACTGTGCTTGTGAAGGTGTATACTCTCGGGTGGGACAAGCATGTGTGGAATGAGAGACCGTTGGTTGGAGTACTGCTGAGGTTTGAATGGTTGGAGTGCTGTTGAGGTCTGGTACCTTGGCCTAGACCATGTGGATAAGGATTGTGTACCATGGCTATCTTGGGAAGCCATTGCCCCAATGGAGTCATAGCCCTGCTCCGGGGTGGAAGGTCTTCTCACTCAAAAGATAAGTACAATTCTCTATTTATTGTATGTTGTGTATGTTGTATACAATTTTAATTTATTAAATTTGTTTGTATATACATATATATACATTACATATATGCTTGCATTACCGCATCCATGACTGTACCTAAGGTGTCTCATATTTCATTACTTAAGAAATATATATACCTGATGCTAATCATGTAATCGATTGGAATATGATTCAGGTAGAACCAGAAGGTGTCCTACAAGTGCATCCTGTGCGCATATTGGACAGGAAAATAAAACAGCTCCGGAATCGAGCTATTGAGCTTGTAAAGGTCCAGTGGACCTGGTACGGTCCTGAGGACATGACATGGGAGCATGAGGATGCTATACGGGCGTAATACCCACATATTTTTGAAGATTTTGGAAATCTTGTTGATGCTGTGTCAAAGTTGCACTGAGGACAGTGCAAAAATAAGGGAGGGGGATTGTAATGTCCCCAAGGCTGAGCCCTGTTGTCAATTATGTTTATGAAATGAATTGTAATTATGTTTTATAGGCTGGTGAGCCAAGTTAATATAAGTTGGTGGTCTTATGTGATTATTAGGCCAGAGAGCCTAAGTGTTGAAGGCCAAGAGCCTGATTTTGTACATGTATCTATGCAGAACATTAATAAAATTATAAACATTGCTGCGTGCAGACCAACCACGATGAATGAGTGATGGGGGACTAAGCTTCCATAGAGTGGCCAAGGGATTAGGGGCTGGAAGGTGGGAAGAGGGGCTAAGTGTTGAGCCTAGGGGCTTAAGTCCTTGGGAATAATATTTTAATATTATTCCAAAAATACCATGTGAAATATATGTTTTATCCTAAGTTCTTTTGGGATAACAAGTGACTTCCAAATGGAGAGGAATGCATGCTGATGGAACGGATGTAGTTTAATGGGTGACAAGTGTCGAATCAAGTACATGCAGTTAAAAACTGCTGAATTGAGCCGTGATGGGGGTTCCTCCTCCATTCCATCTCCGACCTTCTGAACATGAGTCCCGTCTGGCCTCTGCAAGATACCCTCTTGCAATTCTGAAACAGGGGAAAAGGTCTATGTTGATTCCTAGGAAAGTCGGTACACCCTCTGTTCTGAACTATCGAGCATGTGTCGATCCCTACGTGGATTGATGGTCATGCGTCCCTGAGAAAACCATAACCGTGAGTCTATTCCATGATTGTTGAGCTGGTTGGGTTGAAGTATGTGACTCTCACCTTTTTGGGAAGCTCGTGACTGTATACCCAGTTGACTATTGTGGCCACACAATTCTAGAATGTGTGTGGCTTGCTGACCAGTGTAAGTTCATGCTGAGCCTATGTGTAACCTCTCTCCAGGTGAGGGAGGTGATTATTGTTGGAGGAGGTAGGTTGGCAGGCCTGTGAGCAGCTCTTTCTAGGTGAGAGAGTTTGTTGGGAAGTGGTTTCTTCCAGAGAGTGTCCAACACTAGCTACGGAGCTCTGAGACTTCCTGATCTGGCCTATTGCCGAGACTGAGAGAGGGAGGTGAAGCACCGATGGACTGTTCTTGTGAAGGTGTATACTCTCGGGCAGAGAAGGCATGTGGGGAATGAGAGTCTGTGAGTAGTGGGAGTAAGAAGGCATCCTGGGAAGAATCTTTCCAATTGTTCTATGATGTTTTCCCTGTAACCTCAGCCTAGCCTAGGATTCCTTGCCTTGGGGTGGAGCTTAGTCCCAGCTTGGGGGTAACCCACTGCTGATAATGATGAGTAGCATGGTCTAAGGCTGGGAGGTTCGTGGAAGGCCTACATGTGGTTGGTGGAATTACCACCGTTTCAAAGATAAGTACCAGATGATTAAATTATGTTTTGCATGTCTGTGTATTTATATTTATCATGTATTTTGTTGTGCATGTGAATTAATGTTAGTTCCATGGATTATTTATGTCAGTGGTAATTTTGTGCTGACTCTGAGTCAAATGTGTTTCATTTGATTTAAATTCATGAATCAAGTATGAGAATGATGTTGTTCTGCAAAGTAGCGTCTGCCCAACCAGTGGGTTGGATGATGATTGGGGAAGCGTTACAATTTTTTCTTAAATTGAGACATCTTTGATAGCTTGCAGCAAAGGAATTTTAACACACAAGTTTTTCTGTTCTCCAATAAAGTCGAACTCAAGTTGCAGAATGACCCTAGGCTCAACTAACCTTTCCGGGTATGGGGGAGTTTCAACAGAAGTAGTAGTATGAGTTTTAACTTGTTTCGTAGAAGTTGCAACAAAGGTAGAAACCTCATTATGAGTTTCAACTTGTCTTTCTCGAGTTTGTTTTGTCCTTGGTGTTCCTCAGATTGTTTGCAAGGTGAGGCTATTTCACTCTGTAGATTTGTTTCTTAATGTTCTATAATTATAGGTGAGGATTATTGATTTATTATTCTCCTCTATCTTAGTTGTACTTCATTGCATTCAATAGAGGAGATGCAATATGTGGGGAAAATGGATATTTTGGCTTGTTTGATAGTCTTATTATTAGGGTTCGGGTTAGTTTGAAAAGGTAACTAGGGTTGTAGTGGAGGGTTATTTGGTAGTACACTAGGTGGAAGAGGTAATGATTATTATTGTATAGGAAAAGGTTGTTGTTGTACAAACGACTGAGACTGGATTGAGAATTGCCTCCCTTGAAAATGAGAATTTCTCCATCCTTGAGACCATGCAATTGTTTGATTCAGATATTGTATACAAAGTGTGGGATATTGTGTTTGTTGTGGGTTGGGGAATTTCCATGGGTTTGAGGGGTATTGGATTTGTTTTTGTATTTGAGTATTATACATATGATTCCAATTATTGAAAGGAAAGGGTGGGTCTTGAGGAATACCTGGTAGACGATCTTGCCATGTTTTTTTTGGAGATGAAATATGCTTGCTTTGCCTCCTCATTTGATCCCTTCAATACTTATTTCGATCCTAGAAATGATGGACAATTTTTTATCGGGTGATCTAGTTTGCATATACCACATACTTGTATGTTGTCAAGTGGGAATTCCCTATTAGGATTTTTGTCCTTACATTTAGGGAAAAATACTGCCAACTCCTTTTCTTCTTTACCTGCAAAACATCAAACTGTGTAGTTAAAGAGATAAGGATATCGGTCTTAAAATTCTCAAATAAATTACCAATTTCTTCTCTTGTCACTCCACCATTGGCATATTTTTGTATTCTGGCAATAGTATCTCGTACTTGGTCTCCATTTCTTGATGACCCTCCCAAGTTCCTCAAGCATAAATCAATAATGGAATCAGGTGGTTCCTTTGATATATCTCCCTTCCCCATTAGGTTCAACATATCCAGATAATCATCTCTCATTCCTTGAATTAGATTTTTTTTCAAAATGTATTTATCAAAATCATTATGTTTAGATCTATGTAAATTATATTTGACACATTCCACATAATCCTCCAAGTTCTCTTCCTCCTTTTGAGACATTTTAAAAAATTTCTCCCTCTGGTCTCTTGTTATGTAATAGTCCTGATATTTTTTCAGAAAGGTCTATTTCATATTATCCCAAGAAGTGATAGAATCAACATGAAGGCCCATGAAACATATTAACACAACCCCCTTTAGGGTAGCTAGAAATATTTTTAGTCTCTGAGCATTCGTACTATAATCATAACTTCGACACAAAATGTTGAATTTGAATAAGAAGTTATCTGGGTCTTTGATTATATGATTGTGAAAGTTTGGAAGTGCAGAAAGAGGTATATTCTTCATTAGTGCTAGTCCTGAAATGTTCCCAATAGGGAAATCAAAAGTCGAAACTGTGTCATTTCCATTTTCATTTTCCATGTGTATTTTCCACAAAGTATGAAGATTCTACCAATAAGGTCCACGAAGATCTTCTTTTTTTGGGATGTTCTCCGACAATTGTTGGGGGTGCCCTAAATCACTACCCTTCTATGAAATAGGTTTATCAAGGGGGTTAAGAATGGGTTGACCCGCTTCTGACCTTCTATTAGGTTGATAGACTTCTAGCCCGAAGTCTGAATTTTCCTAATTTTTGTTGTCATAATATTCCAGGCCTTCTGTCAAATATTGATATTCGGCCTTCGCTGTTGTTGTTGATGACTCTCCTTGAACAAAGGACTAAGAATCCACCCTTATTTTTGGTTTAGGATTTTTACAATCTCCCCCCGAATCCAATGACTCCACTTTGTTTATTAATTCTTGAATATACGTCACCCATCCTTAATATAGATTTCTTTTTCCACTAGAGTCCCTTCCTCTTACGATGTTTTTCGGGGCCTGTCATCCTTCTCCTTATTTATTCATGCATTACATATCTTTCAATTTGTCAAGAGAGTTTCATGTATTATTCTTGTGCCCTTAATAACCTCCACGACAATAGTGCCAAAAATGTTGGTCTAATTAATTTTCTAATTAAATCATCCATTGCAATCAATTGTCAACCCAGGGCAAGTCTTTTATTACAAGGTCATTGTGCAATAGATATGCAGACAAATGTTTATCCTAACACTATATGATGAATAAAATTCCACTAATCCTAACTCACACAGTTGCAACACAATAACTGTGAAACAAATCATATCCTTATATCAACTAAAAAATCCAATCAATAAAAATGATTAAAATAATCTATAAGAATCAATCCACCTTTTACTAAAACTAAACCAACGATTAAGATATTCCACACTTTCTAATTAAACAATCCTTACTGCTAAACCAAATGGAATCTTTTAGTGAAAATCACAAGGCACACTACTGGAAAGTAAGGAACACATCTATCAATAATTTCAATCCTTTCTTGTATCCAACTAAAAGACACACCCTCATTATATCAAACGAATCCTCCTTGTAACTGAAAAATCCTATTTGTAATTAAACTAGAGACACATTCTTGCTAGAATAAAAAAGAATATTCTTCTGTAACTAACGAAAGGAAGAACACAATAGTATTGATAGAATCAAATCTTGCTATAATTAATAAAAAAACACTCATGCAGAATTGGAAATGAAACACTTGTTGCAATTAATCATAAACACATTGTTACACATTATTTTTTTCACCCCTATGACCGTTAATAACGTAAATCTATCCTTTGTATTTAAAAGGATCAATGGCCTTAATCCCTGAAGAAGTATGCAGATGAATTTTCCCAGAAAGATGAAAATTATCTTTTCCTTTGTAAAAACCTTATAAAAAGGGATCATCGCACCTTGCTTATTTTTAAGGGTGAAATGATCTAGGATTATTGCAGGTTGCACCATAATGTCCTACGAAGTCGTCACAATCTACTCAGTTTTAAGGGTGCGACAATTTTCGTAAGAAGGAAAAAAGAGCGTATTGTCGATTCTTCTAGAAGAGAAGCTTCTGAGGTGAGGTGGCCTCCGATTGGTTTGGATTTGAGTCTCATCCCCGATATCATGGGATCATCCTAACCTCCTCGCCCTATCCTTTTCATATTATAAAAGGAGAGATTTCTCATGGGAAAAGTTAGATGGCTAGAGCTTGGCTAGTAAATTATTGAGTTGGAAAGTTCTTGTGTTTGTAGCTTGGATTTTTTGGAGCTTGTATGTTGGCTTTGAGCTTTTCTTTTTCAAGATAGATTTTTTATCTCAGAATCCATGGAGAATAATTTTTTGGAAAGCAAGTAACTATTGGAAGGGACCTTACAACATCAAGGCATTGGTTGTATTCTCTTTTTCATATCTTTAATACAATGATATATTTCTTTCCCATAAAATTGGTCTTATTTTATTGTATGACTCCTTGATCACATACATAGGTTTTGTTGAGTATACATTGTTTCTTTCACTTCGTTGTCTTGTGTATTTTTATAGGTTTAGCATCCCCTAAGCCTTGAAACAGAGCAAGGATGCCACTAGCGAGGAACAAAAAACATTTAAAAGGTACTCCATTTATCTCTTGTTAGTTAGTATGTTTGATAATTAAAACTTGGGGAAAGTTTTATATTCTGTCTTGTTTTGTTCTAGTTTCGGGGTGAAACTAGGGAGATTTGTTTGTTTCCGCACTTACCAATTTGTCTGATAATAAAATTGGCAACCATACTGGGGATCAGTTTGTTTTCCTAGTAGTCTTTCTTTATTTCTTTGATTTCCTGGGTTTTGTTTTCTGAGTCATTGGGAGATCTAGATTTACTCTTTGACGGTTTAATTTCACTGGAAAACCTTCATGCTTTTTATTTTTTCCATTTTTTATTTGATCGTCGCACCCTGGTTTGAGAGATAGTGTGATGATCTAGGATCGTCACACTCTTCCTTGAGAGATAGTGTGACATCGTCGCACTATGGCCTTCTTTTACCCAGGACGATCTAGGATCATCGCACTGTGCTAGTCTATAGCCTGCGATGATTGTGTGAAAAAGTAATTTTTGTTGGTTTTTCCTTGCCTGGATCTCAGATATGGTTTTGGGTGAATTTTTGGGTCTGGTTACAATCTGCTTGATAGATTTAAATATGTTTTTAGAAAGTTTTTCTTTGTTTTCTTCTGGGATCTCTTGCTTTGAGTGTCTTTCAGTTATAAAGGATTTTTTTTTCTTTAGAATTGTTTAGTGAAAGATTAGTTTTTTCTGAATAATTCATGTTAAAAGAGAAAATCAGTTTGGGATGTTTTTTGTTTTGAAGAAATTTTCTATTTCTTTTAGCTATCTTTGAAATAAAAAAATTCTTTGCATTAGATTGGGGGCATCCTTGCATTTGAAGTAGTGAAATTGCATGTTTTTTGGTGTACAGTCTCTTTGTCTCATTTCTTGAGGATCTTGATATTAGCGAGTTTAACAAAATTTTGGGATATTATGCATCTGGGAATGATAAACGTTTTCTCCTTCTCGTAATATAGATTTCATCGAAATGAAATATTTGAATTCTCATTTCTTTGAATTGTTTAGAGTCGGTCAAAACATCATTTAGTCCAACACCATTTTCCTCTTGAGTAAACAACAACCTTAAAATAAAGCTCTTATAAAAATTGATTAGACATTTTTATATTTTCTGGTAGAAAACCTACATTAGCTTAGGGTATAGGGATTTAGAACAGGTGTGAAAGAAAACTTTCCAAAGCTGTAAACAAGCATAGAAGCTTGTGCTAGGGAGTTGTAAATCCACTTATTACATTTTGTCCTGGGAAGCCATTCTAACAAAAGGGTCAATCACGAGGTCACATTAGGGATTTTTAGCGTGTGTTGTTTATTTTCCCTAGGAGAATATAGGTTGGATCTATGTTTAATGGCATTAGTTCCTGGAATGGCCAATGAAGAAACCCCTACTCCGGGGGAACCTTTTGTTTTTCCTTCTTACTGAAATGTTTGTCCTCCTTACATCGCTACTTTGAGCCTTCCAGGTCTCACAATTGGATTGTCGGTATGGTTGTTTTCCACTTCGTTAATCTCGAACGCAACAAGTGATTCAGTTGTAAGCACTCCCCCACAAGAACATCAAACTCATGTTGATTATTCACCTTCTTCGCCTTCTTCACTTGCAAGGTTTTTTTCCATTTCATCTTCTTCATCTAGTGAAATCTATGAAGCTAGTAACCCGATGGATAAGAAGAAGAAGAAAAGGAATATTAAGAAGAAGAAAAATAAGCAAGGGTCCAAAGTTCCAACGATTACCGAACATGTTGGAATGCAAACAGTTACTATTAATCATGCTGAGAGTGTTGATGATGCCAAGATCACCTAAACAACCTGTAAGCCCAAGTACCCTAGCCCTCACTAGAAGCATGGTTTATCCAAGTTTATAGAAGCATGGTCTACATGCCCTCACTAGCCTATGTTGTTAGCCTCTAAACAACATGTTGATTCCCTTCCGTCAACTAGTCAGGATACCGTTGGGAAAAATAAAAGTATAGTCAAGTTCTCATGTATGTTATGCAGAGGGATTCAACAAAATCACCTTTACCCTCATATGGACGAAGCCTCAAAATTACTGGAAGATATGACTGTTTCCCAGCCTCAACTTCCAGTTGCTTTCTGTAGGCTTACTCTCAACCCACCTGTAGTTGATGGAATGATCAATATGGTCCCTTCCTCAGTCAGTCTGGTTGATTAGGTTTTCAATCTAGTCACGTCCTTAGTTGCACCAGTTGACAAAGTGGTCGATCCAGTCCCTTCCTCAGTCGATCCCACTCTCTCGTTAGAGAGTGAAACCCAAGCAGTCAATTTGTTTCCATCCATCGAACCCATTATCCCCTTGGAGAATGCAACTCAATTGGTCGATCTAATCTCATCATCGGTTGATCCTACTCTCTTGCTAGAGAGTAAACCCAATATGTCCCGCATTTTTCTTATTGATACAAAATATGTCATGTTAGGGGGAGTTCCTCTATCTGTTGTGGAACCCCCTCCAAGTAATGAGGTCATCCTTTTTGATTGGGGTGCGCTAACTGGACCTTGTCTTCCCTCTCACATTCCTTTCAAGATTGTCGTACAGGTTTGTGGTCGGGACGTTCCTCATATGCTAATAGATGAAGGTGTATCCGTTAGTATTTTGTCCTCTATTTCTTGGTAAGCTATGGGTTATCCTCAGCTTGTGTCGGTTACGTAGAATATGTTATCTTTTAACAGAATAACCAGTCAACCTTTAGGGACCCTTCCTCAATTTCCCATAACTTTGGGAGGGAAAATTGTCTTTATTGAAGTCATGGTCGTCCAAGAACCCTTGGATTTCAATTTACTCCTTGGGCATTATTATTTTTATGCCATGAAAGCTATCGTGTCCACTCTTTTTCGTGTGATATATTTTCCTCATGATGGAAGAATTGTGACTATTGATCAAATTTCACTTGTTTGCCTTGAATTGACCATAAACTCAATGAACTCCCTCAATGGTTCTTATATGAAGATGTTATCACCCCCGCCATAGGTCAATTAGGTGGCATTTTCTCCCATGCCTTCAACAGCCGATGAAGATGAGCCTTTCATTGTAAGCTCAGTCTCTTATGAATTGGATCCGGTAGTTGACATGGTGATCTCTTCGATAGGGATTTTAGAGCCTAATATCCTTACCCCTTTTGCGACCTTCAACATCTTTTCTTTATAGAGTGTGTTTCTTCCATCAAGTATAGATCTCTTGGAAGCCATGACCGATTTGTGTCCCTTGACATGGTGTCCTTCCAGAGCATTGTCCTCTTGGAAGCCATGATCAAGAAGAGGAGTTTGAGCATGGTTTTCGGATTTCAAGCTCATTAAAAAATGAAACCAGTTGTGAGGATAGTTTTTCATCTCTGTGGAAACCTCGTTAAAAAATGAAACATAGTTTCCCCCCTCTCTATTTGAGTCAAGTCCTTCGTCTAGTATTTGAAGCTTCATTTCGTTCTCCTTTGCAGTTGGATAAAATGAATCTTGGGGGGAATTTTCTTACGACCTCTGGACTTCATGATGAAGTTGAGCCACTATATTTTTAAGATGGGGGCTAAGTACCAACCATGCGAATTTGTGAACCATGAATTGGGAAGTCACAAGCATAGTTTTCTCCGGTTCAAGCTTGTGTAAAAATGAAACTACCTACCTCAAGCATAGTTTTCCCTGGTTCAAGCTTGTGTAAAAATGAAATCACCTACTTCAAGCATAATTTACTTTGGTTCATGATTTTGTAAAAATGAAACCAGGTCCAAGCATATTTTTGTTTAGTTTTAATCTTGTGAAAAAATAAAATCTATCCAAAGCATAGTTTTATTTTGTTTTAAGCTTGCGTAAAAATGAAAACAATCCTGAGCTTAGTTTTTTTTCTTTCTCATGCTCGTAAATACATGATAATGTAACTAAGTAAACTTTGATCACTTTTTCGGACTCATAAAGGTTATATGAAAAAGGAACCCCTTGGAGTTCCCTTTAAGCTCTTTTCAGACTGATCTCTAAACATGAAAAGATTGCCAAGGGATCTCATTCTTTTCACGCTTATTAAAGTATCTGAAGAAAGCGTCTGTTGAGCAATAGTTTATCTCTTTTTTGGTCTCATCAGACTACTTTACGAAAAAGGACATTTTGGAGTCCTCTTTACGTGTTTTTAAGACTCTCTAAATATAAAAACCACTGAGTTTACTTTATTTGGACTCGTAAAATAAACATCAAAAGGCCCATATGGCACTGAACCTCTCCTTCCTAGGGTTTGTTAAACAAACTCCAAGGGAATCATCCAAAGGATGATCTTATAGTTCAAGCATATGTTATCCTCCTCAAGATTGTGTAAAAATAAAGAGGTGCTCACTAGAAATGGTGGGGGAAATTGGGAAAGAAATGTATCCGAACCCGTATTCTATGGAAGAGTCGCTTTTGAACATGAAACCCTTTCACTTTCTCTATGTCTAGGTTTGAAAATATGCCTGACTCTTTATAATACTCCTTTATAAGATTACAAATTGGTCTGTGATCCCTGTTGTTGAGTCAGTTTTTCCAAGATAATTGTCGTGTCAGCAATATTTTCAAAGAGAAGTTCAACCCGGAAAGCCTTCTACTGCATCAACCATTTTTGCAGTCCTCAGGCCTTTTATTGCGTCAAACATCACTGAGTCAGTCCTGAATCACATGTTACTCTGATCTACTTCAAATATTTTTACCCGTTTTCTGTCATTGATGGGGATACATTAAGGCCCTCCTATGACGAGTCTTTTCTTTTCGACTTCAACTCATTATCCAGGAATTATACTTAGAAACTAATTGGTACCTTGGAACTTTCATGCCTCAATGGCATGTTTCTTCGCTTTCTATAGTGTGTTTTCATTATTGACCCTTGATCAGGAGATTCCACCCAGTGTTCGACTTCAACTCACAAATTCACACTCATTGGATTGTAATAGTGCACCTTGGGAGTCATTGATATTAATGGTGATTTCCCTTGCACTTGTTAATGGTATACATTAATGACCAGTAATCAAGTGGTTTCTACCATGCTTGACTTCAACACATGTATTCCCATGGTTAGATTCATACTATAGAGTGATGGAGATGAAGACCCTAGATCTTTTTTGACAGATTCAGGTTGTGTTGGAGTATAATCAGATTGTACTCTTGCATAGATCCAAAGTGTATGTCATGTGGCTATGTTAAAATTTGAGTCTTTAACACATAGATCCAAAGTGTATTTTTGGTGGCTATGTTCAGATTTGAGTCGTAATGGCATGGATCCATAGTGTATGTTTGGTGACCTGTCGACATTTATTCTTTGATTCTTTTGTATTATGAGTATTGGAATTCCTACCTCAGTGATGATATATTATTGTATTGTATTTCCTTGTTTGTTGGCAGGATTCCAACTGACATGTTCCTTGTTCCTTACACACACTCGACAAAGTATTTCATCTATGACTCTATTCTAACTTCATACTTTGGGGGGCTCACTGTTACACATTATTTTCTTCACCCCTATGATTTTTAATTATGTAAACCTATCCTTTGTCTTTAAAATGATCAATGGCCTTAATCCCTGAAGAAGGATGAAGATGAATTTTCCCAGAAAGATGAAAATGATATTTTCCTTTGTAAAAACCTTATAAAAAGGGATTGTCACACCTTGATTAGTTTTAAGGGTGTGATGATCTAGGATCGTCATAGGTTGCACCATAGTGGCTTGTGATGTTGCCACAGTCTACTCAGTTTTAAGGGTGCGAAGATTTTTGTACGAAGGAAAAAGAGCGTCTTCTCGATTCTTCTAGAAGAGAATCTTCTAAGGTGAGGTGGTCTCCGATCGGTTTGGATATGAGTCACATCCTTGATCTCATGGGATCATCCTAACCTCCTCACCCTATCCTTTTCATCTTATAAAAGGATAAGAGTTCCCATGGAAAAATTTAGTTGGCTAGTGCTTGGTTGGTAAATTCTTGAGTTGGAAAGTTCTTGAGTTTTGTAGATTGGAGTTTTTGGAGCTTGTATGTTGTCTTTGAGATTTTATTTGTCAAGATATATTGTTGATATTAGAATCCATGGAGCATAAGTGTGCGGGAAGAAAGGAACTGTTGGAAGGGAACTTACAACATCAAGGCATTGGTTTTATTCTCTTTTTCATATCTTTAATACAGTGATATATTTCTTTTTGGTTGTATTCTCCTTTTTTTCATATCTTTAATACAAAGGATATATTTCTTCCCATAAATTGGTCTTATTTATTGTATGACTCCTTGATTCACATACATAGGTTTTTTGTTGAGTATACATTGTTTATTTCACTTCATCGGCTTGTGTTTTTTTACAGGTTTCATTTATAATCCCATAAACCTTTGAAATGTAACACGATGACACTGGGAAGGTGACAAACAATATTTGAAAGGTATGTCATTTATCTCTTTCTAGTTAGTATGCTTGATAATTAAAACCTAGGGAAAGTTTTATATCCTGTTTTGTTTTTTCTAGTTTCGGGGTGAAACTAGGAGATCTGTTTGTGTCTACTAATGACAACCGATAACACACACCTCCATGCACTGGAAATGAAACACTTGATGAAATCATATGGAAATACACTCGCAGTGAATTGAAATTGAGAACAAACCATTAATAAATGGGAATGTAACAGTTATGCTTAGAAAAATTCAATCACATCAATCATCTACACTAGAAATTAAACTAAGAAAAAGTAATAACAACACAATCTATCTCACACTAATATATTAACTAAGACATGAAACCCTACTAAAGAGGATGGCCCTTCCTCTTTAGAAGGGGTGATAAAACTATAGAAACTGCAACTTAATAACTTATAAATTGATACCACAAACTTGAAATATATCTATTACTCAATCCAAAGGTCCATATACAATTGTATTTACTCATTAGTCAACCAACTATTCTCTATTTTCCCAAAACCGGCCTAACCTGGGAGAAAAGATGCTCTACCCTTTAAACTTTTCTGTTTCTAATCTGGGAAAAATTACAATTATGAACTATGTCATCTTAATTAAGAAAATACAAGGAGATACAAAACATTTCCTGTAACTAATTACAACTTATGTAAATGATTTTTATGGACTTGCCTCTATTGAACTGCCCCATTTATTCAGGTTGAAACCTCAGATTAACATACAATGATTCTGACTTAAGATAAGTCACGTCATCAAGGTGAACTGATCCTTTTCACAAGGGCCCACGTTTCAATGATCTAGTCAGCATCGTGCGGTGATCTCCTGCAGCTAATAGAATTATGAGTAACGACATGTTTATGCATCATATCTTAGAGCACACAGGAACCTCACATCATCTCAGAGTAGCATCACCTTGGAGTAGCAACGCCTTTGGAGTAGCAACACCTCAAAGTAGCAACGCCTTTGGAGTAACAAATTGGAGTAGCAACACCTTGGAGTATAAGCACCTCAGAGTAGCAGTTGGTTATTCTACAAGATTCTTTAGCATTTTATTAGTAGTTACTCAACACAGATATCATCCTTCCCTAATTTTCGAAAAATCTTAAAGAATCAATGCATCAAATGGACTTAACATACTAGTATATAAAAGGTAACTCTTGGACCATGATAGCTATGAGAAATGTGTGAATGATAAATAAAAGGTAAGAGATAAATAACAAAATTATGGAAAGAGGGTGTCATTCCCAAGACCCAACAACAGAAAATAGAAAGCAAATATCAATCAAACATTAACTTAGAAGAATCAATAAACATGATCAATGGGTAAAAGAGTTTCAAAGGACTATTTACAAGGAGCATGTCAAAGGATAGAAGGATCATTGAAGAACACTGAAAATGTACAAAATAAGAGAGATCTTGAGTAATGAAAAACCTCCCAAAGTAAACAATTAATAAAAATACAAACCTCCTAACCCCCTCGGTATTCAATGAATATACAATGGCTTCACAGTAGTAGTAGAAAATGCATTAGAGATAAAATATTTGGTGGGGGATGGGGGATTCCTTCTTCTTATTTAAGAAAAGTAAAAGGGTATATGTTGTGGCCAAAACATAACCTTTCATTAACTAAAATGATCATGTTTAGATGTATTTAAAATTTCCATGTTAAGTCTACCTCACAACATGAAGAAAATCATAGTAATGTAAAACATAATTACAATATAAACAAGATCAACTTCAAAGGGTTGAGAATGGGATATTACATAATGTAGGTATATGATCCTTCATCAACAACACATATAAAGATATTTGTACCACATGAAGATACTTGGATTTGGAAAGAAATTTGGTGGGGAATCCTAGGTCGAGCCTAGTCTAGGCCAAAAGTAATTAGATGAGTGTTAAAGGTATCAACTCTACCAATTGCAATCAATTTGTTTTTGCACTGCATAGGGAAGCTATGAAGGACTTCCAAAATATTCATAGCACATGGTGCTTGAGAAAAGTCCTCAAGAATACTATAATTATGAGAAACTTGAGCATTTGGGTTGTACATAGACCTTCGTAAGACACCCTTGGGGGGGTGAAGCAATGTATCATTGGATGAATTATCTATTTGTAGAGAGCCACCTAGCTAGGATGAAAAAAAATCCCTATTAGTAGGCCCATTCTTAGAAATGACATAAGTATGATCTCACGTCTAAATGTGAAAATATTGGTCACATATGTAAACATTGGCATTCATGGTATTAACCCCTTGCACAATTCTTGACTATCCCCTTACATAGGTATAGGGTTTGTAGCAACCATTTGTTGTTAATGTGGGGGAAAGGTATTTTCTAAGATGGGAGGTTGTTATTGGGATCCCTGTTGGGATAATGATTGATTAATATCATCCTATATATCAATACAAACAGTAGGATGATTCCAACAAACTATATTATAAGGAAATTTCATTTTCTTCTTCTCTTTAGTGCCTCCTGCATTAGCATTAGGATCAAGGGATCTTCATTTCAAAAAACCAGAATTATTCTTTTATTCTTTTTCTGCCTCCAAGTTGTTGATCATTTATTAGATTTGAGGATTGGATAGAGTGAACATTGGAGGTTTGGGCAAGGATTGAGGAATTTTGTGAAGATGTCTGTCACAGATTATGATATATGCATTGTTGCATTTGATCTCACATATAGCCTAAATCATGGGAAGAAACTAATCACACTTTCAACATCTAGTCCTAGGGTAGGTTTAGAAGGATCTATTAACAGTCAAAGAGAATTATGTAAGTTAAATCAGGCATGATGGGTGGCATTGTATGAGGTTGTTTATCAATTTGGATAAATCATGTAAGTATGAATTAGCCAAGGATTGCAACTGAATGTTGGAAAATTTATTATGGTGGATAAAATAATGGGCCTCGTGGGCTTGCTAGAATTCATATACCCCCCACACCACTTCCCATAGATGATTACATCTCACAAATAGGAGTAGCCATGAATTTAAGGCTATCCCCATGATGGAAATTATAACCAAAAGGAAAATGTGCATTAGGAGTTGTCGAGCTACCTATGGGTATACCATAAACATGTGGGAACCTACTATCAATGTTGAAACCAAGGTCCCCTCCCTCCCACTAAAACATAATTTAGACATAGGAAACTGTGTGGTTATAGTGGGAATGATAAAAATAAGCACATTTGAGGGTGGAATAGATTTATGAATCGACAATGTTACCCAAGTAGGGATAATTGATGTTTGAGGCATAGGAATGGGAGTGACTATCCCACTAATTGGTGGTATGGAGGTGCCAATGGTGAATCCTCTTGACATATTTGGGGTAGTGAGAATATGTTCTCTTTCACTATATGACCGACTTATGCTTGACATTGTGTGTGAATGGCTCAAAAAGTAAAAAGGATCATGCAAAGGAGTTTCACCCACTTTGATAAGAAAAGGGTCTTAAGGAATTGTCAAAGGGGGATTGAAATTAATTATAATATTTTCATCAATGACTTCAATCTCCATTTTTTTCAAACTCCTATGAATTTGGGGCATGATATTCTACAGTTGTGTGTGTTGTTCAATGTGGAAAACCAACAACTAATGGCCGACAATTCCTCTATCTTAGGAGGAAACCATCATTGTCTCTAATAGCAGTGAGTAGGATGGTCATCCACTATGAAAATATGTTTCAACTAAATAAAAATCCAACTATGGCCAACTATAAATGAGTCAACACATTGTATACCCTAAGAATATAAAATCACCAACAAAAAAGAAACCAATATTATCAAAGGGGCCTTCTTAAAACTAGCTTGGGATGATCAGGTCCGAGGACCTATTCATCAAGGTGTAAGAGACAATTATGGTAACCCTCACTTTAAAATCGACAGGTGGAGTACTCATGAAGATGTTGTTCCCTCTAACTGATCTAAACCCATTTTTATACATTATTATATCTGGTACCAAACATTCTCACTACATTCCACCTTTCTATGATACCTTGAAAGGAAACTAAGTCTACCAATTTCACAATCAACAATCAAGGGAGCAAAGTCACCCCATGCATATGGACAAGAAATATAGGACTAAGTTCTTATACTAAAGCTCTAGAGAAAATTGGTGTCACCTCGAGGACTTTCCACTTCAATCCAAAACTCTCATACATGTGATATCCCACCAAACAAGTAAAGAGGGTATAATCTCTCCATCTTCTTATATTGATTTTAGTGTTTGAAACATGTGTTATATGTGATTTACCAATAAGTGATCCATGTTGCTAATGTATTTTTCACTCTATTCAAGTCCTAGTTCAATTTTGTGACCTTGGAAAATTTACTCTCCAACCCTACACCAAGTCTCTAGAACTTATACTAAATATGTTTTCTATAAAAAAAAGATGTCTAGTTCCTTTTATATTACATTACTTTTTGTGTATGTTAATTACTCGAAGATATGGGATGAAACTTCAATTTTGCTTTTGACTTCATAAATTTATTGAACATGTGAAGGTAATTAGATTAAAATGCAACATGCAAATTTTTCTTTTCCTTTCGATGAATACTACACAAATAAAAAGATATTAAAGTGTTCATTTTTATGTAAAATTTTTAGTAATGTAGAAAACCTACCAAAATAGAACTAACAATCAAATTCTCAAGAATATGAAAATCACTAAAACAAACCAACTCCAATGTGCAACTTCACTATAAAATAAAATAAAACCCTAAAATGATATGAAAATCCAATACAATTATTCTTAACTCTTTTTCTTTCTAATGAGATAAGAAAAAGTTATAAGATGCATAGGACACTAAAGAACATAATCTTAACTTTTCCAAGCAATTACCAAATCAACAAGATAGGTTGAGGTTGAGAAAACTACCCCAATTCACCTACAAGAAATGGTTTCCCCTATCTATGTAGAAGCTAGTGGAAAAATAGAGATGGCCATGGGTTTTTGTTCACCAACAAGAGACTAGAGGTTGTGGTCATTCATTTTTTAAAGGAAACATAGGGCCAGTCATTCCTATCTTTGAGAAAAATTGCAAGCACAGGGGAAAACAAGCACAAAAATAAAATCACTAATCCAAAAATTAAGCAAGCAAGCTTACATGCATCTAAAACTAAATTGTGCATAGTGCAAGGTATAAAGAGGCTTCAAAGGATAAAAAAGAAGAAATCACCAAGTGCAGAAAATATATCTAAGTTATTTCCTATGGAGCCACAAATTTTCTATAGAAAATTCAATAGATCTAACTAAGAAAACCCTCAATCAAGCTAAGGATCACCATAGAAAGACGCACAAATAACATGTATTTCTTCCCAATTAACATCTGTTGTGCAATGGGAAGGAAGGAAGAAAATAAATTGATTCTAGATGGTTGTCCTTAGTGTCTTGCAAGTTCCACTTGATTTCAATCATTCCAATAAGTCACAAATAAATCAACAAGAACCAACCAATAAACACCTTTTCATTTCCTCATTTTAACAAATACAATTTGCATGTTAATCCCACATAATTTCTCAAAACAAAACTAGAACAACCAAAGGCTCCATTAGCCAAATTATTCAAAATCAGAGAGATTTTAGGGAGGGGAAAGAATATAGTTCTATATTGATTTATAAAAGAGTTGAAACAAGAATTATACCTTGAATTTTGTTGTTATACTCATAGATCCAAGACCCAAGTCCTCCTCCTTAGTCACAAGTATACCTATGTCAACTAACATGATTTGGGAACTATATCATAGTGAAATAGCCAAGTAAATGGCTGATGATATCTCACCTAAACTTTGATCAAACTATGAAGTTGATTCCCAACTATCGATAATCGTAATACTCATAACCAAGAATTCTTACTAAAAATTTCCAACATAAAGATGCTTGCAATAGAATCATTGTAACACACCCAACCTCCAAATCCTCATTAGGATGGTGGAGCGTACAAAAATCATTTTTCTTTCCTCTAACTTCCTTTTCCATCGTCAACATATATCCTTAGTTTTGATCTTAGAAGGGCATTTTCATCTAGATCTTCCAATCACCTAATTATGCCTCAAACTGAGCTACAAGAAAATGTTATGTCCCTTAAATTTTATTGGGAATCTTTTTCTCCTTATGGTGACATCATCATGTCCATGTGGACTCCACAAGGATACACTCCACATGTGCTATCCAATCTCACCATTCCACTAGAGTCCATGTGGAACTACTCTGCACATGTTGGCTGACATGTCCTATTGTTATACCCTCGAACATAGGTCTTTTCACTTTCAAATCCCACAAGGTTATTGGGATCTCTCTTTTTGGAAATTACCATTGGAATGTTTAGTTGACATTCTTCCTAAACATTTTCACATCCTGAACCCCACAGCTCACAACACTGTTTGGCTTTCCTTTGCAGGTTCACTCCATTGGAAAGAACAATTAACATTGTCGTAGGATTTCTCTAAAGTTCACATCCCATAAGTCTTTTGGACTCCCTCTATTAGGCATCCCTTTGGAAAATCACCTCGAGTGAATTACTCCTATGAACAACCTCCTACAAGCCTATTGGGATCTTTCTCCATCAATCTCACACCGTGGGGATGTTGGCCTAGAATGCACACAATTTATTCCTAAAGCCTGTTATCCACAAAGCTATCAACATTTTCCCATCAAGGTGGAAACACTAACATAGTTCATGAATTCTTCCGTGGTACAAAGCCCACAATTCTATCAGAATCACTCCTTTGGGCTCCTCACTTTATGCCACTACGGTATTTCCCCGAATCCCAACTCTTGATAGATCAAATGGTCTACGTTCATTGAGTCCGGTGATGAATGATCAATATCAACTCTCTATGCTTGATCTATTCCTTTTGTTTCTTATCAATGGCATTTATGGGTCCCACCTATACCCTACTTCCACAAGGCCTTCACGCATTTTTATTTCCTTTGTTGACTTGTACCCAATGATGGGATTTCACCTATCACTCAACTGAAAAGGTACTAACAACACCATATGTTGACACATAACATGGCCCAGACCGATCGGACATGCCGGATGTGGAATTCTTCACATCCGGCTCCTCCTAGACAACATTTCCTTTCCACAATCGATCTTGCATTTCCTATATCCGCTAATTTTCACATGTAACTCTATGACCACTTCAGATCCAAATTAAGTTTCAGCGTGATATAAATATCACTTAACAACTTTACATTGAAATTATTCAACTAAAAACATATGTAAATGGAAACACAAAGATCATATATGAATCATCAATATGCAAGAGAAACAACATTTATGTTCATAAATTAATTATCCACCTCCAAATATGAGGACAAAAAACCAATCCTCTCAAAGTTTCAAATATCAGGACAAAACTATTCCTCTCAAAATCATAAATATGAGACAACCTTGTCCTCCAATATACAAACAGGAAACCAAACCTCAACAATATCACTGGAAATTTCTCCGCTCACAAATATGTTACAGAAAACCGTATTGTCCCATCGATATCGCCCGGTCAGCCTATGTGCACTTTATCCTTCCCAAAAGAAATTGTATAGATGTATGTGACTATTCTCATAGTAACCCACAGACGTAATTGTTCCAACCTAAACTGTACATGCGAAAAATTGTATCAATACTTTGTACGACTCGATCTACTTAGTACAATATACTCCCTCTGAGGTTGTCTCTCTCTTCCACACGTGATGTGTGCCTTTCCCTGCCAAGAATAGAAAATAGAGAGTTCTCAACCCTAGGCTAGATTCGCCCCCAGCAAAATTTCCCTTGCTAAAATCACCAACAAGCCTCCTAGAAAAAGTGTAGACTCACTTTATGCTATTCCATCATGCCTCCACACACTCTACACAATATAAAATGTCACAATAACCTCTCTCCTTATATAATCCTTGGGGTTCACCATAGAAGCCCCTCCAAAGGTCAACATAAAATTAGATTTCCTGTGGGTGTGAAGCCCCAACACAAGCCCACAAAGCCCATCACAAAACCCATGAATCCACAATCCAAATACAGCCACTAAACCTAAAGTGTGTGATGGTTCCCACGAGCGATTCCATGTTCAATACTCTAGGTTCATGTGAGAATACATGCTTGAAGTTACAAAAATCAACACTCCATTTCTTAGTATGAAGGTATCACCACACTTCACAAGTGGGAATTCCTCCTGATGCTGCAAAATCATCAACACTCCCTTTAGTGAAGGAGGTATTACATGTTCCATTATCACCTGAAAGTATATTTGTCTCTCATACTGAATCCCTTCATTGCAACTACTCCAACTGCCTCTACTGTTCCTCCTAATTCAACAAATCTCTTTCCTGATCCCTCCCTCACATCACGATCCTTGGTCACTACAAAGAAAACTCTATTTCTAACATGATCCCATCCTTGGAAGAGATGTTGCTCCTAGAAGCCTCCTGCTTTCTAACATCTTGTTTGTCCATCTCAACCCATGACACCTACCCCGACAAGATGATAAAGATGCCTCTTTCCCATATGGACATGAAGGTTGGATCCATTGGAGCTTAATTAACTTCCCAATTGACTCCTTTGAAGTCTAATCACTATGATTCTCTCACTCCACCCAATTTGGACTCCCCCCAAGTCTGAAACCCCAGACTTCCACCGCCCTCTTCCACCTTCCAGATAACGGGATACCTCCCCACCGGATCGAGGGCTGACTCATGAACTCATGGTACTTGGTGGGGCCACCGGCCTCACCACTGGTGGAGCCACTTGGTACTCATTTGTCTCTCTACCCACTAGTATATTTGGGTCAAATTCCAACAGTGTGTTCATAGAAATTGCCACTTTATATTGCAGGAGAATGACAAATAGCAGACTCCCTCAAACGTCATTTCACATGACATCACTTTTCCGATGCCATAGATATCATGTCTATTGAAAAGTTTGATGAGGACATTCGTCGTTTACGATTTGACTGTCCAAACCCCATATAGACGTCACTACAATGATGCCAGATACATTGGAATTTTGATGTCCCATTTCATCGGTCTCCATTTTGTGGACGCCATGGAAGTGACACTCTGAACGTCGCAAGACCGACGCCAGTTAACGCCACTATTTTGATGTGAACACCATGGGATTTTCGACTTGTATGCAATCTCTCTTGCAACGTGAATGATATGGCAACAATGTTATAGACATCGGAAGACCGACAGATTGTAACGTCAATTGAGCAACAGATAAGATATATATCAATGATATGGACACCATGGGAGCGATGTTATGGACGTTGAAATACCAATGAATTGTAGGTGATTTAAAAATAAATAAATGAATGAATGGGAAAAAGGCATCTAATAAAACCGCATCATGGACTTATTATAGATCCCTAGACAAAATCAAAGTCAATAACTGATATCTAATCCTGTATATTGATGATTTTCTCAATCAAATCAAGTGCCCCATGTTTATTATAAGTAACATTGATAGGCATTTAGGGTATCATCATGTGCTAATGGACTAAAATGATGTGTTGAAGATAGCCTTAAAGTATATATATATATATATATATATATATATATATATATAATTTCGTACTAGTCAAAGAGAATTCACAACCATTGATCATGGATTTATATGGAATTAGTGTCTCAAGATATCATATACTCAATTATGCAAGTTTATGTATGAGGGTAGATTAATTTAGTAAAATTCTATAATACCACATAGATGTACTATTTTGTAACACCAAGTTTGCATACCACTACTCTGCATTCGGTGGGGCAAAACATTTCTCAAAATTATTATCACTTGATTAATGGTAATGATATATAATCTCATTAAAATAACTCATTTCATGACCTCATCGAAGTCCATGTCTGAGTGGGTATTTTTTTCTAAAATGTTTAAATGCATATTTCCAAATAGATCTCCCATATGAGAGCCCATTTAGAAAGTTAATAAATCAATGAATGCCTCAAATCCATGTAGAAATATCAAAATTATACAAAACAAAAAAGAGAATCTATCAGCAGGGAAACACTTACAAAGTTAACATAACATTGGTTGTGATTAGTTCCAACATCCACTTTTGTGTTCACAATTTTACCAAATGGCTTTCCAAGAGGGCTTACCTTTTTTAATGTTTTCTCTTGAATTGGCATCATAGGTGGGTGTGCAGGATACTATGTTGCTTGAAAGGCTACAACATGTTGCAGATTCAATTCTATTTTACAATATGTTAATTTATGGGAATAATGTTGGAAATGTCATGTGGGTACACAACCATGTTGAAAGGCTACAATATGTTGTAGATTCAATTTATTTTATAATAGAAGTGTTAATTTATGTGAATAATGTTGGTAAATAATGTCATGTGTCATTTATAGGGCCATCAAAATTTCAGGTTTCTATTGTGTTCACTTAATAACACTTGAATGGTAATTTTAACCATGCTCATTGCTAAAGGAACTTGTAAACCTACCTATCATATTTCTACTTGGAGGATCAAAATTTATTGTGGCTCCCTAAGAAGCTTCCCTTTTTTTGTAATACCCTTTATGAGTGTATTAGTGTAGTAGATTCAATAACATGGGGAAAACCATTGATCATCTATTAGGTGATTAAGACTGTATTTTTCACTCCACACAATATTTAACATGATTAGAGACATATGACAGGTCATTGTTGAGCTTATTTGATTTAATTTGATGAACTTGGGGAGTCATGGTCCATGGGAGAATACCCTCATCTCAATTACATCATTCAGTAGAAATACTTCATAATAACATGTAGGTTCACCAGGGTGAGACCACGCTTTACTTCCTTGTCTAACACTAACAACTGATCCAGTAGAATTACCATAACAGGCTGACATATACAGTTTGCCCTCATCAAGGAAGGGATTCTGCTCACCTAAATATCTCAATATCCTCATCATACATCCAAAATAGTATAGTTATGAGATATCTAATGCTATAAGCCAAGGAAAACTCTTCTGTAAATCAATTCCTCTTAATCCCAAAAATAACTCATGGACATTCTCATGGATTCCATATAATTTCATGGTTTTAATTTTTAGCAACAATATTGTGGTAGTAGATTCAATAACACGGGGAAAACCATTGATTCAATCTACCATTCATGTATGCTAGGGGAGAAGGACATTTTGCTACCACAATATTGTTACCAAAAATTGAAACCATGAAATTATATGGAATCCATGAGAATGCCCATGAGTTATTTATGAGATTAAGAGGAATTGATTTACATAAGAGTTTTGATTGGCTTATAGCATTAGATATATCATAGCTATACTATTTTGGATCATTGTATGGATGTGGGATATCCCGAGGGGTATTTTAGCAGTGAAGATGATCCCATTCCTTGTGTTGTGCAGGGATGAGGGGCAAAGAGAGGCTAGAGAGTGGGAATTCTATATAAATAATGGGATGAGAGGTAATTCCTTGGAAGTAGTTGTTAGTTGTTGGGATAAGGGAGGAAAACCATATCCATACCTAGTGAATTTCCCCTGTGTGTTTCATTTCTTGGCATAGGGGTGGCACCTACATGAGCTGGTGTTTATAGTTGGGATGAAAAATGCTCCCATGGATATATTCCCAAAGTTCATCCATTAAATCAGATAAGTAATTAACTAGTATTTTTTAATTGTTGAAGAATAATCATTGTGGCTTTGTCGTGTTAAAATATTATACATTAATTGAAGAAATACCAGTCTTGAATTACCAATGGGATCAACAGTGCATGCTAGGTTTTTTGGTAATGATTTCTATGCATATTTGAGGCTTCTACAACCATATATTTTAATGTGGAGAGAATAATTCTACCTCTATTATATAATTTAATGTCCAACCATATTAGTTTATTGAAAATTGCCTTGTGGGTATGCTAGAAGGAGCAATAATCACAAATAGGATGTAATTACAAGTATTTGAAAGAGATATCTATGGATACTATTGTAAATGCATATGAATGTTGATGTAATTGTCCATGTACAAACCGTTATTAATAAATGTATGAGTAGAAATATGTTTTATGTGTTGAGATGGCTAAATGTGATGATAGGTTATGGAGTAATTGTTTATGGGAAATGTATTTTGGCTACAAAATTTCAATTGCCTAGAAATTCCAAGTAATATTGTTCTTTTTAGCTTAATGAGATGACTTTGTACATTATGAAGTGCTATTAAAGCTACAAGTTACAACATTGGGGTTGTATGGGCTAGAAGTTAGCTTATATATAACGAAATTACAATTTTCATGTCAAGTTTTTGACTAAATGCCTCATGGAGAATAATTGGGGAAAATAGTATTTGAAGCCTGCAAATGTTAAATTGAGTGCTTCATTTACCCAATTGTAATGATGACAGAGTAATTGGACTACTTGGAGGTGTAATAGAAGAGAATCCCCAAATTTAAATTAGTTTTGTGAAAATTGGGGAAAATGTTGTTACATACCATGTGATTGACAAAATGTCAATAAAGAAAGGTATACAGGGTCATTAGTTTTCATGGTTTTGAAATGCACAAATAATGTCTTCACAAAGAATATGGCAGGCATGGAAGTGTTAATGATATACATAGATTTACATAGTGATTATGTTTAAGAATTTGGGAAACTCATGAAATTGGTAAAATCTCGAATTGTGGATGAGGCATAGAGTTCTAATTATATGCAATGGTGACAAATTTGGTAGGTGATGGGTTGAAAATTTTGTTCGATGAGTTGAATTAGAGGAACCATATGTGAAAACGCATGGTGGTGGTTTGAAAAATGGAATAAAAATATATAATTAAATCTATATTTTAAATTCTAGAGAAAAACCCTAAAAAATAATGTGGACCCGTATAGATGATGTGGACCCCGTACAAGTGATGTGGACCCCGTACAAGTGATGTGGACCCCATACAAGTGTTGTGGAATAGTATAATGACATGGATATGTCATGGCCATGCTAGGTGGATTTTTTTGATGTATAGGTG
>SNQJ01S0127884.1:1229-22044 GCA_010110895.2 Picea sitchensis
AATGGGGGGTGGGGGGTCCGAAATAGTGTGGCGTGTGAAGTGGGACCCGTCTCCTATCACGTCGCCCACCGTGTCGTGTTTCCCCTGTCGCCACTTGTACTCCACTCAACCGCGCGACAGGGCCGTTTCTATTGGCCATCTGCTAACCCTGTAGGGATTCGTCCCTATTGGCCAGTTGCTAACCCTGTCGGGGTTTGGCGGTTGCAGAGTTGAACGATTCGACATCACTGTAGCACAGAGGTGCGAAATACAAAGAGGCACCATGATTATCTGACCTATGATCATGACCCGCGATCACATGGGAACGGAGAGAGAGAAAGAGCTAGCTTGCGCTAAGCCCCATAGGACTTCGGGGATCCTGATTGTTGAGAAATCAAAGAAAAAGTTTGATTATGGTAGTGGGTATGTGACACACCTAAACATAATTCATTTCACATATCACTATCATTTGGTTTCCAATTCTACTATCTAATTTTGCAACAAAGGGTCTATTTAACTAGTGAATGCAAGAAGTCTTATTTTGAGGAAAAGTACTCGTAAATCAAAAAAATGATTGTTTGTTATCACTTCACATGATCGATCTTAGTTTACATAGATGATTGATCTCATAAACAATATTCATTGTTTGACTTTGACTCTAAATGATATATTATCCCTATTGGTATATTCACTTAATTACATCCTTGATATCAATGTGGTTTAATGCATAACATATTCATTAATGTAATAACCCTGAATTTTTCCAATGATACAACTTTTGATATGAAATTTTCTTTAAAATTAGATCTTGAATTACCATATGGTATACTTGACGGTCCAATTTCATGCTCAACATTTAAGATGTATCTGCAAATATTTCTATTAAGTATTGTGCTTTGAGTCATGTACAAATGAGATACAAGTTGTGCAAGTTTAACTTTCATGATTATGGTACATTGATGTATGCATTCAAATTTTCCAGCATCTCTAAATTCGAGTAGACTTAACATTGATTCTCGTTCCTTTAAAAAAGAAGTCATGCTCAACGATTTAATTACTGGTTGATGAATGGATATATGAATGATGAATGGTTACGATACATTGATATTTTGACATGTGATGTAATACAAACATTTAAGGTATAAGAACTTTTTTAATTGAGCATTTCGATTCAAGTCATATTTATTCGAGCTCATACAAATTGTACTCTCCCACACTTGACTTATCTTACCTCTTTAAATAATATAGTAAACCTTAATTCAAACCAAGTCTTGTCCATATCCTCTCTAAATACAATGACAAGACTTAGTCTTGACCCAACAGGAAAACCCTCATTAGTTTAGGAACCCTAGTGTTAAAGTACATAGGAAAGGAAACTAAGGTGATAGTGGGTGGCTTCTCTATCCATTTCCCTAATATATTCTTTTTAGGGAGCGACTTTCCCTTAGCGAGAGTTTGAGTGGTAAAAATAAAAACCCACAATTTTATTTGTAGGAGAGTGGAAAAAGAAACCTATTGTTATGTACTTACCATATCAAATTTTCAAATTATGATTTTTGATCATGCTATGATGAAATGTGGGGGTGATGCGAAAATGGGAAACTACATATTGGCAAGTATCATATGAAAACTCACATATTTTCTATTGAAATGGGAATTTGTGATATAGTTATTAGGGAATACTTTTTTACACACTTTGGGACTTGTGACCATTGATTTTAAGGAATTATACATGAGATTCAATCAACAGGGGTAAAAACATAATCTTAAGGGGATTACATATATCTCCCTCGAAATTATCAGCTCTTGTCATATGGATAAGTTGTTGAGGAAATTCCACTTAAGTATTATTGCATAGTTCAATGAGATACAATTAGTAGGCACCCCATAAGAAGATATCCACCTTTATTTGAAATTTTCCCTCTATAAAAATAAAAAAATGAAATACATTCTAGCTGCATCTCCCCTCACCTAAATGATTAGGCAGCTTAGAAATTAATTAAAGTGTTTTTTTTTAGTTGGAATAACTCAATGAGTTTACTTATTCTTGTTTCTCCATTTTTAACAACATCCTAACATTGATATATATTGTTTCATCTGAGGCATATTTAATTAGATAGTAAATATTTCAAGATATACTACTATAAGTGCAAGGTGTTTATTGATATCCTACATATTTCAAAAGAGAATCAATGAATAAAATTTCAAACAACAAAATTTAAATTGGTTATTTTGAGATTCCATTCTATCCAACTTATTAAATAAAGTAGGATTAAAATTGTTGGGATGATCATCTTTACAAATTTTTAAGTTTAAACGGGTATAAATATAGTGAAATCCATTACACTTGGGCCAAATTCCCAACCTACACCCTTGTTTCTTGAGTTATTCCACATTAACTTTCTTAAATTGTTTACCTTGTATAATTATATCATCTTATAGACATTCATCCATTATTGTATATGTTCACTATGAAAAATACAACACCTAACCACAATTACAAAATGGTTAAACATTCAATAACATAATTTTTACAAAAATGATTTTTGAGTATCTGGTTAGTGTTGTTGAAAGTTAGTATTAAGGAAAGTGAGTGAAATAAATATAATTATAGACAACTGTAATTTGAGATTTTTTTTTGTATTTATCATTGACATATTACATTGATGGTATCCTTCACCAAGAAACGTGTCATATATGCATTTATTCCTCACGTTAAATAAGAGTTGGAAGAACATTATATAAGCATTCCTTTGATGGAATCCTCCTTTATTGTCTTGGTCCTAAAGAAGATGAATCTTCCCTTAAAGAGTGTCATCAATGTATCTATAGTGGTATTTTTTGAGGATATGATACCTCCATAAATCTCATCCATGATCATTATTATTACCCCACATTTGAAAAAACAAATTCTAATTCATATGTACTACTGACCGCATTTCCAAACACGTGTCTTGTGGAGAAACATGGCCTATGGATAAGCCATACCTTCCTTGTACATGACCTTGGTCCAAGACAGACAACGGGGCTATATTACTAATAATTTTATCTAAATTTAACTAAATTCATTTCCTTTTACACTAATGGAGATAATGACATACCTCTTTATTGAAGGTTGTCCTTGTTTGCTTGGATGATGTAGCACTTGAGATCATAGCTCTAGCTCCTGATATCCACTTTCTACACATGAGGAACAAACAAATACCAATTCTACAACTCTTGCAAGTGTTAGGAAATTCAAATCTAGTTTGGATATATTACGAACTATTCAAACTGAGATAATATCTAACATTTACCATTAAACATGAACATCATGAAAGGGGAAAACCATAGATATATATTAATATGAAATGGAGAAGTACATCAACTTTTACCTTATATGAAAGATGCATTTTTCTTACTTCCAAGTTCCCAATGCTCCTCCCTAGCCATTTTATCTTCTCCCTCTATTTTGTTAGTGTAACCACTCTTAAAATATCTCCCTCATCTCCTTTATTTGGCCTCTTCTTATAGAAATTTATAAGGGATTGGAGATAAGATTCATGACATATGAATCATGTGGTTATAATTCATGGATAGGATTGATGTCATGTGAACTAATAAATTACAAGTCACAGATAGGCTTGATGGCATGTGAACTAAGAAATTACAAGTCATGCACAAATTCCATTCTTAATTATGAGCATTTTCCAAACTATTATGAAATTTTTTTCTATCATGAGATTTTTTCTCAAGTTCCATGCTCAATTATGAGATATTTCAATTTCACTATGAACTTTCTTTTCAATTATGAATTTTCTCTTAATTATGAAATAATTATTATTTCATAGTAATGAAATTATGACAAAATAATTATTTCCTTGTGAAATAACTATGAGAATTTTACTCAATTATGTAATTATATCCTCATAAAATAAAGTGACATGCTTGCAAAACATATCGTGGAAAATAAAATTTTAACATATGCCCCTTAATGTATGACATCAGAAGAGGAAATTATGGTTGAAATAAATTACGAAAATTCATGGTGACAAGTGGCTTAAGGAAGGGGATGAGAGAGAAAGGAAACAATGAGTACATGTAATCAGAAATCAGGTCAACATATATAGATCATCCCTAAGGTAGGAATACCCATGCTCGTAAGAGAAACAAAGCATGGCCACCAACAAAATACACTACAGATCCATGAAATCAAATGTGATACAATGGAAATGAAAGAATACATGGTGGATCCATGTCATAAAATAGATCATATACATGAGCAAATACAATGTGGATCTATGACATAGTATACATCAGGAAGACATTGAGCACTATGGATAGTGCCCTTGAAGTCTTCAAAGTAATCATACAAAAGTGATATGCTCCATAGAAACTTTCGAGGGGTGCTATGAAGGATTGATGTGGCCATAAACCCAAGGTATTCATCACAAAATATGGTGCTATGAATCTATATAAATAAAATAGATGAGTTTATGTTTATTACATGGTAGAAACTGTGTGATTACTAATCATTGAGGTATATTGTTAAAAAATTCGGGGTACCCACTAATGATGAAAATGGTCCCCAAGGTACCTAGTACAATATAATGATTGTGAAAGGAGGAGGTAATGTCAAAAAATCATAGAATCAATAGATCAAGAGTCAATGATGTAAACCCATTATTGATCATGAGGAGGTATGCCACTAAGGAATGCAAGCCCGAAGGTACTAGTTGGCTTCTATATCCCTCTCCTAGATAATGTGCTAAAGTCTCTAGCAAGATATCTGTCGAAGGAGGGCCTTAATGTATCACCCTAAATCAAAATGAAACAGACACTGAGAGCAGGGATGATTTTAGGGGCTAAATTTCGCTCATGAGCTAATTTTCCATGGTTTTTCCCAAAAACAAATTTTCTATTCTAAAAATGATTCACCCATATTCTAAAGGAAAAAATTATTTTACCTTAAAAATCGCCAAAATTTTAGATAAACTATATAAAATCCTTAGAAATTTGAATTTTTTTACAAAAATTCCGCCAAACATTTATAGTTGGCATATGGAGGATTAGTAAGATTCAGCAAGGTTTCTACATTTTAAAATAAATTTCCATCCTTAAAATCATCCCTGACTGAGAGGTGATGTGAAGAGATAGAATAACTAAGTACAATCAACACACGGATGACTTATTCATATGGTCAATAGGATAGTAGATGGTTGACTCGAGATTAAATTCCCTTGAACATATAGAATATCATGATGATGACTTGGTAGAAAGACTAAAGATCATGACTAATATAGTGCAACAATGTAGGAGGCATTGAATAACTCTCAATGACGATTAGAAGAGTAACTAGTCAAAGGAGTATCTATGACTCGCATTAGTTGTACATAGATTCCTAGGAAAGCTATAACCCAGTTTTCAGATAATGACTCAAACAGGTGGCAAGTTCAAGGGAAAGATGACTGACACTGTCATTTCATAAATAATTCAATGGTAAAAATCCCCCCCTATGTTTTTTGTTAAGTGTCTCCTTCATGTTTTAACTGGTACTACAAAGTGACATCCAATCTTAGAAGAAGTTCTCTACATGGATGATGGTCACAAAATAGAGGAAAAATAATGCAAGTGGTGAATGGTAAAGTATGACTAAAATGGAAATAAGAGGGGTCAAGGAAAACAACAACACCAAATAAGTAGAATGACATGAGAAATAAATAATATGATACCATAAAGTAACATAAAAATGATAGGAACCCCCTTGGGATATGGCCAGAATATAAGATGAAGAGAGAATAATGAAGCTCAACGTCTAGTCATGCATTGTATATAGGAGGGTTCCACAATTCTATAGGAAATTACATCATAAAAAACAAAAGGAAATCAAGGTGTTAACTAGGGATCCCATGGAGGGTAGGAACTATTGTGCAAGTTACGACGTGCAAAAGGAAGGGCTAAGGTAGCAACCTGACGAGATCATACCTAAGGCATAATATCAAGATAATGGATGGTTAAAAATGAAAAATATATATGGAGGGAAAAACCTATCCCTATATGCTAGTTCAAAAATCATACCTCATGTTTAGTGGATTTCGCAATATAGAAAGGAAAAACAAAATGTTATCGGGTCATGTAAAACGCATCAAGAAATACTAGACTTGGGGTTAAAATGCATAGTGAAATCTCAAAAATAACAAATGTTTTTTTTATTTTTTGGATATGATATAGGAAAAGGAGAAAATAGTCACACCACACACGTATGTACAAGGAACTACACATATGATGACTCATGGAACGTAGATCCCATTTCTAGGCTCTAACCAAGGACATTTATCGTCATCGATGAACTCATGATCCATTGTTTGCATCATACGACACACCATGGTGCTGAAACGCCACATAATAACAAATTTATACAATCAAGGATAGTCATCATGAGCGGTCTTGTGAGCTAGGATAGCTCCTTGATGATTCCCGTCAAGACGTGAATAAGGTATGAAACACTAATCTTCGATGATATTATCACTCTGTAATTTCCAAGGCTGAGAAAGAAATGAACAGAGGTAACTATTTCAACCACTTTGGAGTCTAGGATCTAGCCCTCATAGACTCGGAGAGGGATATCTCTGTAGGATTTAGATTTGTTTGAGTTTAGAATGTTAGGATATTTATGACAATTCAATGTTTGATTTTTGAATTGTTGGTTTGGAACAAGCAATGGAAGGCCATTGGGAAATGGAATCAACTTCTGAGATAGATCTAGAATATTAACACAAAAGTGTATTTTTTAGGGAACAAAGGCAAAATAAGCACAATTTCTAGCAATAAAAAGAATTCAGATGATGATAGGACAGAAATAGGAAAATCCCATTACAAATGAGAGCATCTAGGATGAATTCTCAGATGTAAATTTGGAAGAAAAAGATATGGATTCATGAAAAGAGCAACATATACAGAAGAATTTTGAACATGGAATATTTAACACACAAACCAATATTCACTGCATGAATGGAGCATTAGATAAAGAAGAATTCCAAACATATACTCTCAATCAAATACTGCAAAAGAATGAACTTTAATGGAAATGAGCATTACAAACGGAAAACTCACTGAAAATAAGTGTGGTGAATATTTGCTATCAGAAACACTCTTTGTTATTAAAGTTCCTAAAAAATTACATAACTTCCAAATAAACAGGGAGGCCATACTCCTGCTATTCCAACCCCCTAATACTTCAAACTATGAATTATTTATAAACTTATTACAATATATCATGTTATAACAAATCAGGATCCATTCTAGGAAAATCTAAAACTAACCATCACCAACATAGAAAATCAGAAAGATTTCTACCAAAGAATATGGACAGGTTACAATAAATTTTGAGTTGTTGAGGTTGTTTTGTGGGATCTATTGTTGATCGGTGCCTTCAATTTCTGCTCTTTGCCAGCTGTCCTTTTGACTTTTTTCACCCGAAATTATGAAAAATAGGGTCCAAAGAGGTCATAGAATATCACAATATGAGATAGTTGTGTAAACTTTTGGGGAGTTTTTTGTATATAAGCTAGTCTTGAGTAAAAACCTCTCTCGGTTTTATGAAATTCCTCTCCATTAGTCCGGTATATGAGTTTGAAAAAGATGTCTCCAACAATAAAATCTGGAATACTGAAATATAGGGCTCGAATATGCTCTCGATTATCCAAATTTGTAATAGCTGTGAGAAATCTAGGAGAGATTATTGTTATCTGTCACGTTCTAAGAAAAAACCTCTTTTGGTTTCTCAAAATCCCTCCTAGTTTACCAGGAAATCCCCTCAGAAATAGACTAGTTGAAATGGGCAAAAAATGGTTTTTGAATTTGGGGAAAGTGGTTTTCGGAGGGGGGTAGAATGGTAAGTGGTTTAGGAAAGGGGGGGATCCAAAATCATAGGAGAGTGATGGTTTTAAATTCTGGGGAAAGGGTTTCTGAGGGGTAGAATGGAAAAGCGGCTTAGGAAAGGGGGATCCAAAATCAGGAGTGACATGTATGTGGTGGAAACCACTTTTCGACTTCAAAAGTTTAGATGCATGGGGGTCTGAAAAAATTATATGCTCATTGATTTTATTTGTTATTTGGTTGTGTGCGTACAGGAGGTAAGTTTAAATGTTATTTGTTTTATTATATAGTTTTTTATTTTTTTATTTAATTTTGTTTTAATTTTTTGTTAATGTTTTAATTATTGTAGTTTCTTTTTATTTGTATGTTTTATTTGTTTTAATAATTTTTTGTATTAAACTAATGTTTATTTAATTTTTAATAAAAAAAAATTAATTTTAATTTGTTATTAACATTATTCTAAATTGTCCTCGAGGTGTAGGACAGTCGGTGATGGAGTGTGTTGTTAAGCCACTCCGTGTTGAAAAGTCACTGGTTCAAAAACTGTGGGGACAAAAAATCCAACCATGTTAAGGGTTGGTGTGGCTCATGCTGGGTGCGATCCCCGGGTGATTTTGATGGCTTAGATGCTCATGAGTCACAGTTTCTCAAGCCAAAGGTTAATCCCGCTGCCAAGAAGGTCTGGACAAATTAACAAACAAAAAAAAACATTATTCTAAATTAATTATTTTAAAATAATTATTTATTAATTATCTTAACTTATTATTAAAACTATTATTATTACACCAACTTAACTATTAATCTAAATATATGAACCTAATTACTAATTATTAACAGTATTAACCTAACTAATTAATTTTAATTATTAATTATCCTAAGGTTATCTAAATTTGTTTATGTAGGGATGAGTGGTGGGTGAGATGTGGCCAATGAGATAAATGGACAGAGGAGTGAGTGGCACAGAGGTGAATGAAGGATTGGGGAAAATGGATGCAGAGGAAAAGTATTCCAAGGAAACCAAGCAAGCCAAGAGCATTTTTGGAAATAATTTGCAGGATAAAATATTATTTACAACATCTCAAATATAAAAATTCTCATCTATAATCAAGTGACACTATAAAATTTATAGGACCCTAACATAGGCTCCACTTGGAGATGGTATCCTCCCTGTGAGGTGCCAAGAACACAGTATAATAAGTATCCTTGTTCATTGGGTTGATCCGAAAACCTGCAACTTGCTCTGTCATGAAACCTTTGTGACTAAAAATCTTGAAATTGAGATCCAAATCAATTTGAAAACTGAAATTTGAAACTGAAACTGGAAATAATGCTTGAAAAAATGCTCAGGGCACTGATCTTATTTGCACACTGCTACCTACCCTACACTATGCAAAATCATGTTGAATCAAATAATACAAAAATGCCAATGAAGCTAGTCAAGTAGCTGTTGAAACAAGTGGATTGCCTGACTACTTGTTAGCACAATTAAAAGGACAACTTGACCTTTTGTCCACAAAATCAAAGATGTAAAGTGTAACGACAACTACTGAAACCATGATTGATCATTTAAGATGAAAAATCCTCCATCTAGTATGCTACATGATCAATAAATGCATGATTAATTAGTTTGTCTTTGAGGCCTTTAATGACCAGTCGATCATGGTTGATTGCATCATCAACTGCATCGTCAAGGTTAAACCCTTCTTCTTACTCTACAGTTTTAGTGTTGTATTTGAAAGCATAATCCTCATCAATTTGCAAATCAAAAGGTATTATAATTTTTTCTTGTTTTGGAGAAGAAAGATTTTCGAAGAATTGTTTAGGATCTTGGAAATTATATGACTGAAACTCAAAATCCAAAAGGTCAATATCCTTCTCAAATATTTCAAAAAATAACTCAAGAAAACAAATTTTACCCTTAGGAGAAAATTTGCTTGATTTCAAACAATGAAACAAGGTTGTTGAAAAAATTTCATCGATTGGAAACTATGCTAAATTATCCTTGAATTCCCTTAAAACTTCACAAGATAGAGTATTTGTCACATACCCATTCATCTTGTCTTGCAATAAATCTGATCAACATGTATTGGAGTTTCCATGAATGCTCTAAAATATGGATTCTTTGACAGTGAAGTTGCCTTGAAAACTTTGAAGCTATGGATACTTTGAACATGGAGTCACCAGGTGAAAAATTCAGCCTTCTTGTGTATGATCATTGTCCACCATCAGTAATTAGATTTGGAACTTGATACACTTTTTTGAGGAAGATCAAAATTCTTCCCCAGTATGGTCGCCAAAATGTTATCGCTCTGTAATTTCCAATGATGAGAAAGAAATTAACAGAGGTAACTATTTCAACCACTTTGGAGTCTAGGATCTAGCCCTGATAGACTCAGAGAGGGATCTCTCTGTAGGATTTAGATTTGTTTGAGTTTAGAATGTTAGGCTAGTTATGACAGTTCGATGTTTTATTTTTAAATTGTTGATTTCGAACTAGCAAGGGAAGGCCATTGGGAAATGGTGTCAACTTCTGAGATAGCTCCATAAGATTAACACAGCAGTGTGTCTTTTAGGGAATAGAAGAAAAATAAGAACAATTTCCAGCAATAAAAAGAATTTAGATGATGGCAAGATAGAAATAGGAAAAACACATTACAAATGAGAGCATCTGGGATGAATTTCAACAGGTTACAATAAATTTAGAGCTGCTGAGGTTGTTTTGTGGGATCTGTTGTTGATTGGTGCCTTAAATGTCTACTCTTTGCCATCTGTCCTTTTGACCTTTCCCCCCCGAAATTATGAAAAATAGGGTCCAAAGGGATCTTCGAATATCATAATTTGTGATATCTATGTAAAATCCAGGGGAGTTTTTTGTATATCATCTTGTTCTGAGTAAAAACCTCTCTCGGTTTTATGAAAATCCTCTCCATTTGTTCAGGATATGCATTTGAAAAATATGTCTCCAACAAGAAAATCCTGAATCCTAAAATATAGCGCTCAAAGATGATCTTGATTATCTCAATCTGTAATAGCTATGAGAAATATGGGAGAGGTTATTGTTATTTGGCTCGTTTTGAGAAAAAACTGCATTCTATTTCTTAAAATACCTCCCAGTTGTCCCGTAAATCATCTTTGAAAAATATTGTTCGAAATGGGAAGAAAATGGTTGTTGAATTGGGGGAAAGTGGTTTTCGGAGGGGGGAAAGTGGTATTTTAGAAGGGGGGTAGAGTGGTAAGTGGTTTAGGAAGAAGGGGGTCTGAAATCATAGGAGAGTGACATGTGGTAGGGTAGAAACTACTTTTTGGACCCCCCCCCACTCATTAAAGTTTGGATGGCAGGGGGGGTCCGAAATAATTATATGCCCATTGATTTTATTTGTTATTGGGATGTGTGTGGGGCTAAGTTTCAATGTTATTTGTTTTATTATATAGTTTTTATTTTTTATTTAATTTTTTATTTAATTTTTTGTTATTTAGTTTTGTTTTTAGGTGTTTTATTTATAATGTTTTGTTTTATACGTATTTTTTGTTTTTTGTTTTATTTTTAATGTTCTAATTATTGTAGTTTATTTTTATTTGTATTTTTTATTTGTTTTAATACTGTTTTGTATTAAACTAATGTTTATTTAATTTTTTAATGATTTTTTTTTTTAATTTTAATTTGTTATCAACACTATTCAAAATTAATTATTTAAAAATAGTTATTTATTAATTATTTTAACTTATTATTAAAACTATTATTATTACAACAACTTGACTATTAATCTAAATATACTAACCTAATTACTAATTATTAACAATATTAACCTAACTAATTAATTTTAATTATTAATTATCCTAAGGTTATCTAACTTTGTTTATGCCAATTAGATAGCCTTTATCTCATTGGCCACATCTCACCTATTGGACGAGTGGTAGGTGAGATGTGGCCAATGAGATAAATGGATAGGGGAGTGAGTGGCATGGAGGTGAATGAAGGATTGAGAAAAATGGATGGAGGGTCAAAGTCTTCCGAGGAAACTAGGCAAGCCAGGAGCGTTTTTGGAAATAATTTGTAGGATAAAATATTGTTTACAACATCTCAAATATAAAAATCCTCAACTATAATCAAGTGACCCTATAAAATTTATAGGACCCTAAGAGATGGAAGGGAGAGAATAGAACTTAGTGGCAAGTTCCAAAAAGGAAATATGAGGCTAAAAAGGGTCAAGAATGGGAGGATAACTAGAAGCTCGAGAAAATGCCCCCAATCCTGGATAAAGGCTCATCATGCTAACTCTTATTGATTTAAAATCAAAGAAAGATGATACATGCATGATCTCATTCCTAGGATCAACTGTGGAATCCATGACATCCAATATGGCCTTATATGACAAAAACTTTGTATCTATAAAATCAAGTGAACTTGGAGAGACAACAACCCAAGTGGAAAAAGTAGGCTAATCACACTCTATATGAGGATGTAAGTGCTAACAAGTGTCAATATATTTTGATTGGACTGCTAAAGAGGTAACATCAACAACAATGGGAAGTGTAGAGGCTTCATAAGAATCAGTGTCCTCAGGACGAGGAACCACCGAAGGATCGAAATACCTAAGGTATCCATGGGTAAACAACTAGATCATATTGATTGGAGCAAGGATCACGGTAGGGGATGGTCAGGGAAGGGGAAAATTTCCCACCAATGATGAGTCTATGAACATACCTGTACCAACATTGATGTAAGAACTCTTGGAATCATCAACAAAGGGTACATTGAAACCTGCATTGGATCCAAGGTTTGGGCTACAAATTGCTAGTTGATCGATAGTAGTGATTTTCTCTTAGTGAAGGAAAAGTAGGACCCAAAATATTGATTAGTTGGTTGTTGTCATCTCATAAAACCAAGTATGCTTGAGTAGTACATTGTACTCAAGAGGTGCATCGAATATTTCTACCACAACAGAGATAGTATTATCACCTAGATAGATGGAAAATGTAATGGTTATGGCATGAGGTTGGAACATATTTTTGTCAAAGGATTTTAGCATGGTATTGGATGTATCAATTTTTAGAGAGTTAAGAGCTTTCCAACACACAATAGACATGATGCAAGTCGAGGCTCCTTTGTCAACCATAGTGAGAAGGAAGTTTTTCCCCATTACTCTCACTTTAATATGAAAAGTGATTTGTTGGTAAATCATATGATGAATTTGGTTTGAATTAAAGGTTATGAGGCTAAACTTCAAGGAATAAAACCCTCTTATGGAAGATAAAAAATATTTTTGTTGGGCGGGGTAACTTTGGAGGACTTCGACTACAAACAAACACATAGTTCCTATGCCAAGTATTCTACAATATTGTAGTTGTGGGTGGCCCATGTGCTCATGTTGTATGTCATGCATCAAAGAACACCCTTCAGCAGGAAAATAAATGTTTCAAAGGTTGGATTCTCTATATGAAGAGAACCACTAGGATAGGAAGAGCGTGTTGGCCCTTGGAAAAATGGAGTAGTCTAAGAATTTTTGTAATTGTGAGCTCAAGTTTGGATATTGACCTTTGGATCACACATGAATATTGTAGCATTTCATAACAACCCGTAATATTGAGGGATACCTTCCATGCCCACTAGAATAGGGCTAAGATTTTATGAAACCATTTGTTAAGGCTAAGGGGGGAAAGGATGGGTTAAAACATCAGGTTGTTGGGGAACCTTCTATTGTGAAATATATCAATGGATCTCATCATTCATAGGAAATTGGTGAGTATAATTTTCCTTCCCACAAATCATGCAGTTGAACTGACTCTTTTTCTTCTCTTTCATTCCCCCCTAGGTTATTTTGGGTTTGGGAGATCCCACACTGAATATTATAATTTTTCTTTTTATTCTTGTTTTTTCCTATAGGTTGTTGATGATTCTTTGGTTGCATGACTTTCACTAAATTCACCTAGGATATCTAAGTGGGGACTAGATAAGTTTGAGAAATAGAAACAATAGTCGATGGGCTTGGTGAGATAGTCATCTGACCCATATGATCATCTAGTTGGCCCACATGGCCATGGGAAACAAAACCAACCACACCATCGGAATGGGGTCCTGGGTTTGGCTTATTTAGATCTATTGATGGTTGAGGAGCATGCATGATGATATCATAAAGAGTGCCTCACTAATAATAAATCAAATCTAAGTGTTGGGAATGCAATATGGCATGCTCTTCGGTAGTCACTCCTGCCTTAGAAAAATCCTTGGAAATGGGTGCTAAGAGAGAATTGTGAACCAATCTATCAAGAGTTGGTCAAGAATATTGGTTTTGATCATCCTACGTCATCGTCGCCACTCATGAATGTTATTGGATATGTGGGTGGAAGTATCTCGATGCAAAAATGTCAGGAAATCTATTCATATCACATACCATATGTGCAATTGGTAATGTATCCAAAACACCATATACAAGTTGTTACAACTATTAAACGGAGTGCATTTTAGTTCAATGTACCATTTCATAGTGTCTGTAGTTAAGGATATCTGTAAAAGATGAAACCATATACTCTAATCCATCAAAGAGTCGGATGAACACCACCAGTGATAAGTCATGATGTGTGTGGATGGGTCTTCTCCTCAATTTCTGTCAAATGTTGGAATGTCAAATGGGAGATTCCCATGTATGGGTGGCCATGAGGGGTTGTGGGAAATGGGGTCATTTGATAAACAGAAGAGATAAGTAAATTCTAATGTATCCAAGAAAGGAAATGATGCATGGTCAAATGAATACTAGGATGAGGATGAATCACCTTCAGATGAACCTTGAGTTCCCTCCATATTTTTTTTCAAGTTGGATTCGATGTTCCGGAAGGATTATTTCCCTAAGATATGGAAGAACTCCCAAGATAATTCCTACTCCAAAGAATAGACATTCCCCCAAGAGGATTACCCACAGGGGAAGACATGGACCCTAAAGGAGAATTACCTCCTTGAACAAAACAATTCCCATGGAAAAATCCATTAGGATTGAATGTATGGATCAAGGAATAGTCACCCCACTATTCAAAGTTTCCCTTAGAGGGTGTGGGAGGAAAGGATATCCTAGAAAAATGTATGCTACCCCAGGGGATATTAAATCCCCCAAAAACATAACTAACCCCAGAATGACTAGGGATAACAACAAACCCAATAGGAATAGTCCAACCGAAAGGGAAATTATCACTCGACATCATCAAGGTGCTCATATGAATGGTGGATTTGGAAACAATTCCACTATCAAGGTTGAAACCAAGATTAGGCCCCCCACTGGAAGAAAATATAGACATGGGAATCGAAATAGATGGGATCGATGTTAAAATTATTCAAGTACTTACGAAAGGAAAATAAGACATGATCGATGTCCCCTAAATAGAGGTACCTTTAGAAATGGGCATGGATGGTGTAGGTCCAACGGAACTTAGGGACAAAAAAGCGGAAATTGCTAAAATTCCCCCTGTCATGCTCATTGATGTGATTGAAGGATCAACCACTCTGGTAAAAAAACTTGGTCCTGAAATGATGTGAGGGTCACTAAACAAAGATAAATTCTCACTAAGGAAGTCCATAACCTGGCCAAGTATTGGGGCTATCAGGACCAGTCAAAGAAGGGTTAAAGTTGGGTAGAGAAATTTTGTCAACCACTTCCACTTCAACAAACTCAATATCCTCTAACCTTTTCTTATACTCTTAAAATTATCAGTCACCTACTTCATGTCTCTTAAGAGGTGGTTGTTCCTCTGTGATAGTTGCAAGTCCTGGTAGTCGACAAGACCAACGATGTATTTTTTCAACACTATGAATAAAAAATGTGAAAACTGAACAAAACTCAACCTAAGGCCGAGGGAGACTCAAAAATAATGAGCACACCCCTATCAAATATCAACCAATAGAAAGAAAACCAATGGATCATGGAACCTTTCAAAAACCATCCCTTCGGGGGAGATGAAGTCCCCACAAGATTGGTTAGAGAACGTGTGAGGAATAGTTATGATAATCTACACAAAACAACCTTTCCTGGTGCAAGTACCATTCATGAAGGCGAGAACCCTCCACGGGAACTGAGGCCATGATTGAACGTTTATCCCAGGTAACACAGGTATATCCAACTTATAGTCACTTATGTAACTAAGTAGGAGTGGCCACTAAGGTTACCACTTCACAATCAATGGGTAGGAAAACAATCACAAGTCTGAATGCACCTAAGGACAAGGTAACTAAATGAAAATATTCAAAATTGATACCTTTCAGGGAGGTGTCGACACTAATGAAACCATGGTATATGTTGTATTAAAAGTAGTCTAGGAAACACCAAGACAAGGATAGAGGGATAATCACCCTAATTTCCTCAATGTGACCTCGTTCTTAACTCCCATTTTTGTGGAGGTTCCTAACACATTGGTTGTAAAAATGGATTTACAAACTCATTAATGAATTCCAAGTTTCATTGTGTGGCCTTCAAGAGTTCACTCTGCAATCCTACACCAAGTCCCTAAGTCCTATCTAATGTTCGCTTGCTAGAAAGAAAAATAGTCTAGTTGATTTTAGATTACAAAATATTTTTTTTATGGTTGTTTTTAAGTCAAGTGAAATGAATGAAACTTTAATGATGTGTTATTGACTCTTTCCAAAGAAATGCAAATATGAAATGCAACAGTGCAATCCTTTAATTTTCGATGAACGCTAGCTAAGGAAGGGAAGAATACCTTTCTTTGAAAGTTTTACAATACAACCTCACAAGCACCATGCAACCAAACAAGACAAGACAAAATATAAATGAGTTCTTTGAACTAAACACAATGATGCACTTTTGTTTTTTAATGCTCAAATGCTTTTCTACAAGCAATTTTTTGTCATTTTCTATTGAGATTAAAAAAAACTCTTAAAGTACTCAAGAAAATAGATCTGCAAACCAAAAAGTAGAAAACAACAAGAAATGGTAGTGTGATATTGGTAGTGATGCTTCCAAGCACACTCCAATGTCCACACGGGATCAAAAAACCCAAAACTTGGAAAAAGGATCTAATGGAGATATAGAGTTTGGGAGTGGAAATTTGTAGGGGTTGTAGTGCACTATGTATTTACCATAAATATATGGTATAATATATCAAAATAAATCCCACGAAATACTCTATCTAATGGATTTGGTTCGGCTCTAATCTGGATTCTCTATTGAAATACATTAGCCAAACATTCCACTTGTCTGTCATGGAAAATATGCAAAACAATTGATTTTGAATCAACGATTATTTCACTTTCCAAACACTGATTTGGATGATTTTTTTTTAAATGGGACAATTTTTTGATAGAAATCTAGATATACAATTATTTCCATCAAATTCTTCATAGAAAGTTACATTATTTGATTTGAGGTCTGTGACCCTTTTTTAAGGGAAAAACTCGTCAAGAGTCAAGGAAGAAAACAAAGGTTATCCCAAGTGGAATTGCCAATTCTGTTGTGGATAAATATAAACTACATATACGAAATACCTCCCTTGGACCTACCCTTAGTCCAAGATAGACAACAGGGGTATATTCCTAATAATTTTCCCTAAATCTAACTAAATGTGTTTCCTTTTACACTAATGTATAGAATGAAATACCTCTTTATCAAATGTTTCCCTTGTGTCTTTGATTGATGTAGCTCTCAAGATATTAGATCGAAATCCTTCGATACACTTCCTTTACACAAGAAATAAACAAATACCAATTCTACAACTCCTACAAACGTTATTAAATTCAAATCTAGTTTGGATTTATTTCGATCTATTCAAGGTGAGATTAGATCTAACATTTACCATTAAAAATGAACGTGAAAGGGGAAAACCATAGATCTATATTAATATTAAATGGAAAAGTACATCAGCTTTTACCTTAGATGAAAGATGCATTCCTCCTAGTTCTAGGTTCCCAATGCTCCTCCTTAGCCACTTGAGCTTCCTTATCTATTTCGATAGTGTAACCATTCTCAAACTCTCTCTCCCCCATCTCCTTGATTTGGCCTCTTCTTATAGGAATTTAGAAGAGATTGGACATAGGCTTCATGACATGTGAATTAGGTGGTTACAAGTTATGGATAAGATTTACGACATGTGAACCAAGCAATTACAAGTCATAAATAGGCTTAATAGCATTTCAACTAAGAAATTACTAGTCATTCACATGTTTCATGCTTAATTATGATCTTTTTCCAACCTATTGTGAACTTTTTCTCTATCATGAGCTTTTTTCTAAAGTTCCATGCTCAATTATGAGATTTTTCCATCTCACTATGAACTTTCTTTTCAATAATGAAATAGTTCTTATTTAATAATTTTGAAATTGTGACAAAATAATTATTTCCTTGTGAAATAATTATCATAATTTTACTCAATTTTGTAATTCGATCCTCATAACATCTAGTAACATGCGTGAAAAATATATGGTGGAAAAAAACATATAACAACATGCCAATGATATTTACACTCTTTCTACCTCATTGCATCTAATATCTTTGCGTTGGTCACTTGTGACATGTTTAGATCTCATTAGTAAGATCAAACCTGCATCCTTAGAACACAATTGTTGGCCCTTGACCAAGTTTAAGAGTACTTGGTCATACTTGACCACTTTTGGGGACTGCAACAACTTACCAAAGATGGAGCGCAATGCGAAGCGGAAATTAAGGAAGCAAGACCTATTTTTGGGTCCATTTTAGGGTTTTGGGTTGATGTAACAGGAAAGGGATGTCGGCCTGTGGGTTTACCCACGTTTAGGCCCATTTTGTAATCTATAAATAGATACTTAGGCAATGTAAGTAGAGAGAGAAAAAACAGTTTAGTGCAAATGTATAGCTAAAGGCTTAGTGCTAGTAGCGGGATCTGTGTGATCAAGTATCGTAAGGATCTGTACATTTTGTGTAAGACTTGCAAAGCTGAGTGCAAATCTCTGCGAGAGACTATAGAAGGCTTTGTGCTGAGTGCAAGAAAGAGGGATCTAGCGAGCTGTGTAGATCTTTTGTCCTGTGCGAAGTAAGGTTCATTGAAGCTTCGTGTTGTAACTTCTTGACCAAGATAATATAAAGAATACTTTGTAGACGTAGCCCCAGGATGGGGGTGAACCACGGTAACTCTGTGTATTGTTTGGATGTGTTGGTCTCTCTCTTTCTAAGTGCTCTGATACGTTTAGATTGATCTATTGATGCTTTGTGCTTATGAGATATGAATGCATGCTAGATATGATACATAAGATGCTAAGTGCTTATTCTATTGAGTATAACCTGTTTATCATTTCTAAGTGCTATATCTAAGTAATTACTGTGATGCTATGTGCTTTATGTGAAGTGTATTAATGAATGTATGTTAGGAAATAACTGATGCTAAGTGTGTTGTAAGCAATATAATCATAGAGTTGTGTCCCAGCTAAGGTTCTAGACACTTGAGTCCTGCAACCACCCCTGCCTCTACCTCGGGTGAGACTTCATCTGCTTCGCAGGTGTTTCCGAAAGGCTCGGTAGTTATGGCTTTGTTGGTGCACTCTTGAGCATTGAACCCTGGGTCTGCCCCTATGCCAACATTAATACCTTTATCCTCGCCACTGGTAATTATTTTATGAAGTGGGATGAAGACATCACTTTGTGAAAAGACATGGACCATATTGTTTCCAAGTTTGTATTACAAACATATCACCTATTGATATGGGGTACCTACTAAGATGATATTTGATAATAATGAATCTTTCAATAACCATTGGATGAATTACATTTGAGAGAATTACAACATCCAACAATTTTTTTCTTTACCCTATTATCCCCAAGATAATGGTTAGGTTTAATTATTCAATAAATTGTTGGTTTTAATCCTTAATAAGATAGTCGTCACATCCAAAAGAGATTGGCACTTGAAGATATTTCCTTCCCTTTAGTCTTATCCTAATTTTGCATGCATGTTAATAGGTGACACCCCCTTTTTTGTCGATGTTCAGTGTCAAGGTCATCCTTCTTCTCGAGGTCAAAATACCTTCCCTTTGTATGGTGTCATTAACCTTGGTAATCGAGAGTGAAGTTTCCAACTCCCACCATGATAAATTAGAATCAATGGATGAGAAACAAATTCAAGCTCTTCAACACAACAAGGTATACAAGAAAATTTTAGTCTCTAGTTACAAAGAAAATTCCAAGCCCACTTTTTCAATGTGGGAAATTGGGTCCTCAAGTTGGAAAATATTTAATATAAAAGGGGTAAGTTTTATCCTAAGTAATTAGGTCCCTTTAATATCATTATAAACTTGGGAAATGGTTTTGACCACCTTGTATATAAAAAGGCTGATCCCTTGAAGGAGACCACCCAACTATATGTATCTCAAACCAATCTTACACTAATAGTGTTTCCGATTTCCGCTCCTCCTCTTTTATATTTTCTCTATTTTTTCTTTCTCCTCTCCCCTCATTCCCAACCTCTGAATTCTCAATAAATTTCTCACCTGTATCCTTATCATTTCTTTGGTATCTTGAGAAAACTTTGCTAACTTTAGGATATTTTCTTATTTTTCATAAGGAATTGTCATGTTTAATGAAACCCTGTCCTAGATGGGACCTTTGTGGGCCTAGTTTGGGCCTCTTTATGTTAGGACCAAAAATCCCCTAACCTGGAAATGGTATTCTTTTACTTGGTCCCTTATTTAGCTTGCCTCAACTACTCATATTTTTTTAAGGTAGACACTTTCTCTATTGTCCTCTTCCTCTAGTTTCTCCATATATGAATGGCTCCACATTAGATCAATGTATAAAGCAGGTTTTGATTCAAGAGGATTTCATCCTAATAATGATCAACCAATGTGTTGTTATCCTAACTATAATAGTTTTTTTATTTCATATCATAGACTATAGCTATGGCATCACCCAATGACACCTCTTGCATTTGCTAGTTTACCCATAACATCCCCCCCTATTAATTCATTTTCCTTTCCTAGATCCACCCTTGCATTTCTCTCTCTCTCTCTCTC